>CM008280.1:17683394-17699502 GCA_002319775.1 Fagopyrum tataricum | reverse complement strand
ACCATAGGTCGGTAATAATCATAACTCATGCTATAAAGCAGATAATACACACGCCACTCATGCACACATCCAATATAAGGATGGTAGCTAAGTAAGTCCTATGGACTTACCTCAACCTCGGAAGTCTCAAATCCAATCGGCTCCAACTCTGGAGATCAACACTGCCTAAACAAGGCATAACAACCTATATCAAACTCATATTCATCACAGGGGTCACACCTAGACCCAAGGGATCCATAAGGATCGTATCCTAACTCATAAACCTCCAAGCCATAACTGGCATAAACGATAACGTACTCATCATCATTCTAACCTCATACACGTACCTAGCATGCTACTAACTCTCATACTAGGAAAGGAAAGGATCTACCCAACTCTAGGTAGACACAGGACAAGACGACCTGCGTGACAAGAGAGACGCAGGGGCGGAGCAGGCAAACCGCAGGCGCGGTAACCGTAGCCGCTGGCAAGCACAGGCGCGGAATGACGCAGGCGTTGGCGCTGTGACACGGCTCCCGCAGGGGCGGCAACTTGCAGGCGCGGGTGCAGCGACAAGGTTCCCGCAGGAGCGGCTTCTCTGGACCGCGGGGGCGGCGACAGTGCGGAATGTGATCCCGCAGTTCCTCTTTGGCTCTTCACATGATCAACTCACTTCTTCTCCATTCCAAAGTCACATACAACCATATACATACACATTCCAACATCAATCTATGTTCAGTTCATCTAATCCTAAGCTAAGAAAGAGAAAGAGATCAAAGAAAGAAGAAGAAGAACAAGGAGCTTACCCACAGCTGTGGCCTAAGCACAAAACTGATCCAAGACAGTACCTTTGCTAGCTCTCAAGCTCAGCACACATCCACTAGCATCAACATCAACAACAACATACAACTCTCTTCCAAACTCAAGGCAAACCAACTCAAGATCAAGAAGAAGAAAGGGAGAAGCAAGGAGGACGTGAAGGCAGCTGGGAAGGGAAATGAAGATGTTCAGCAAGCCAAAGCAAAGCAATTAGGTTAAGGAAGTGAAAGAGTAAAGCACGGTCAAAGGTCAACAAAGCAGGTTGCAGCCGTAGGAAACCGCAGGGGCGGAACAACAGAGGAGCCGCAAGAGCGGCCTCACAGACCCGCGGGGGCGGCTAAGGCTAAACTAGCTCCCAAAGACTAAGGCTCTTACACCTCACCCCTCTAAAAACAAGTTTCGTCCCGAAACTTGTAAAATCCTCAAACCACTCGGACTCAAAAGCCGAGGTACAACTCTCTCTATAACCTCAAACATAAGCATGGAGGAAACCATCAACTCCAGCAACAAAACACTATCCAGGGCATAAAGGAAAACCATCTCTAGCCAAACCATAAACACATCACAAGGCATAGAGGAATCACATCTCTAGCCGTATCATACTCATAACAGAAAGGCATGGAGGAAAAACATCTCCAACAACACTATGTCCATCAAAACAGCATGGAGGAATACCCATCTCCAGCTGAATCCTAAACGTATCACAATAGCATGGAGGAAAGAGCCATCTCCAGCTATAAACAATAATCATACTAGCACAACAAGATCTAATAAGATCATATATCACATCAAAGCTAGTATGAATATAAAATCTTCTGATACATCTTACTCGTACCTGAGTGTACAGAGTAAGGTGTACAGTGAGCCTCCTGTAAAATCTTCTGTCTCAGCTCTATATCAGCAGGTACACAGACGTGACCGTGACATCTCAATACTCCATCTACTCCCAGAAGAAACTGTGGTGCCTCATCTTGAGACATCCTCTCTCTAATTCTTATCAAGGTCGGGCAGGTCTCCTGCTTCTGTTGGATCTCACCCAACAGACCAGGTAGAACCTCTAAAGTACTCAGCCGGGCATCCTCATCAGGAAACTGGATGTCCAACTCTAACTAGATCAGGTGTCTCTGAAACTGAGACTGTACTGTCGATCTCGCAATCGCCTGCTCTTGAGGCGTCTTCCTGCTCAGGGTGTCGGTGACAACGTTCGCCTTCCCTGAATGATACAAAATCTCTAGATCAAAATCCTTGATCAGCTCAAGCCACCTACGCTGGCAGTTATTCAATTCCCGCTGCATCAATACATATCCCAAGCCTAGCTTGGATGCATCACTGTACCCTACAAAATCCTCTGTACCCTCTAGCATCCAGAACTCGCACTTAGAGAACATAGCATAAAGTTCTCTATCCCGTAAAACCTGCAATACAGTCCTCAGCTGTCCTGCATGCTCCTTTCTACTGCGAGAGTACACCAGAATGTCTTCTATAAAGACCACCACAAACTGATCCAGGAAGTCGATGAAGATACTATTCATCAACTACATAAAAACTGCTGGGGCATTCGTAAGTCCAAATGGCATCACTACAAAATCGTAGTGTCCATATCTGGTCCGAAATGCTGTCCTGTGCACATTCTGCTCTCTCACCCTCAGCTGGTGATACCCTAAACGCAGGTCAATCCTGGAAAATACTGTCGCTCCCTGAAGCTGATCTAACAAGTCATCCATACGAGGCAATGGATACTTGTTCTCGATGGTCACCTTGTGAAGCTCTCTGTAATCAAGGCATAATCTCAGTGATCCGTCCTTCTTCCGTACGAAGAGGACAGGTGCTCCCCATGGGGACACGCGAGGGCGGATAAAACCCTTCTCAACCAACTCCTCGAGTTGCTCTTTCAGTTCTAATATCTCGATAGGCGCCTTCCGGTACGGGGCCTTCGAGATCGGTCTCGTACCAGGCTCTAAATCAATACCAAAATCCACACTCCTCTGAGGCGGCAAACTGGACGGCTCAACAAGTACATCTGCAAACAAACAGACCACTGGATATCCTCTAACGCTGGACTCTCCGCTTCCTTCATGGCATAACACCAGAAGGCCTCACAACCCTGTGCAATCAGTCTAGCTGCCCGTATCGCACTGATAATCGTGCCTGTCTTTCCAAGGTCCCAACCTCGGAAAACTTCTATCTGACTTAACTCGGTATAGAGGGTAATAGTCCTCCTACCTACATATAAGACTGCAAAATGTCTATCCATCCATTCCATACCTAGAATGACTTCTTCATGCTCTAATGGCATGACAAAGAAGTCAACTAGTAACACACGAGTCCCTACAGAAATGGGACAACCATGAATCTCACGGGTACCTCTGACCCTACCACCATCGGGTAACCCTATACTATAGGGTATCTTCCTGTCATAACTAAACTCAAATACTCAACATATACATCGGATACAAATGAAGACATAGCTCACATATTAGATAAAACTCTAACAGGTAAACCATGAATCAGAATGGTACCTGTAGCAGTCGGTGTAGCTGGCTCCTATGCACGACCTCTGCCTCTACTCGACCCAAGAGCAGCTCCCTGAGTAGTAGGACGATATGGGACTCTCTGCTGTCCCTGTGTCTGCTGCTGCTGAGGTGGCCTCTGTCCACCCCCAACTACACTAGCAGGAGAAGTACCCTGCTGTGACGAAGCTCCACCCTGTCTACAGAATATATGTCGGTGACCCTGCCTGCCACAAGTGAAACAAGTCACTAACGGCTTCGTACACTCTGGTCGCATATGTCCATAACCACTACAGTTAAAACACTGTCGTCTCGTATCTGCAATCGGTGCAGATGAGGAATAACTCTAGCGTCTCTGATCACGCCCTGAACCAACAACTCCACCAACACCACTGGTCTGCCCAGTCCGCTGTCTCTTCTCAGACCCTTCCGGTCTGAGATGCTCTCTTCTGACAAGCTCGCTCCCTCTCGTAATCAGAAGCTCTATCCTGGTAGTCCATTAGAGACTCACAGTGGAAACCCTCCATATAAGTACGGGTACTATCCCTTAGTTGTCGGGAAAAAAAATATACATGCTGATCTACAAGAGGGGCAGCTGAACCCAGCAATGCCAGCTCCTCCTGAAACCTCCTAATAGCCTCTGAGACTGGTACATCCTCGAAGCTAGCCTCAACAAAGTCCCGCAGTTTCTCCCTCCTCAGTGAGGCAGGGCAGAAACGCTCTCTGATCATGGTCCTAATCTGATCATAACTACTGACCTTACCCCGTATAGACCTCCACCAGTGCTGTGTCAAATCTCTGAACAGAGTCTGTACCAACTCTATCTGCCTGTCTGCTGGACATCTAATAGACTCCAGAGTTGAGTCCACATGTCCAATCTAGAGCTCAACCTCTAACCCCACCTTCCCAGAGAAAGGGTGTACTCTCATCTGATGAAAAGCCTTCAACCAAGTGTCTAGTCTAGGCTCTCTGTACTCCTATGTAACTCTAGCAATCTCAGCAGCAGGTGCCGGTGCAGCTGGCACCTGAGTAACCCCGTGGGATCTCTCAGATGATCCCTCCTGTGCTGGTAGATCCGGAATAGGTCTACCCGCTCTGACAACCTCCTCGACTCGCCGGATATACTCACAAAACTCTGGTCCTCCCATGGAGACATAATCCGAGTCATCTGACTAGACTCGCTGTGGACCCTGTCTCCCAGCTACCCCGTTCCCAGTCTCAGGAACGACACTCTCAGCAACGTCCTTGTGAACCTCTTCTGCTGCACGTGGATCAACAACGGAAGTCCTACCCCGTCCTCTACCTAGAGGGGTCTACCTCTACCTCGTCCAGCTGCAGGTAAGGCTCTAGTCTAAACCATCTGCAGAGGACGTAAACCTAACTTAGAAGGCTATATATATGCCATATGTACAGATATATATCAAATCAATCACAACAAAATATCTATCTATATATATCTATACTGTCGAGATCTTCAGAGGGGCGATGGCTCACGTACACGATAGCCCCAAACATTTGTACTCATTTCAAAACCAAAACCTTTTCAAAAGTCAGACCCCTTTCGGGTTCTGTTTATTTATCCATTTGACCTTTATCGCAGATTACAACAATGGCACTTGTAATCTGCGATAAAGGTCGAATGGATAAAAAACAGAACCCGAAAGGGGTCTGACTTTTCAAAAGGTTTTGGTTTTGAAATGAGTACAAATGTTTGGGGATATCGTGTACGTGAGCCATCGCCCCTCTGAAGATCTCGACTGTATAAATATATATATAGATATATATAGATATTCTGTTGTGATTGATTTGATATATATCTATACATATGGCATATATATAGCCTTCTAAGTTAGGTTTACGTCCTCTGCACATGGTTCAGACTAGAGCCTTACCTGTAGCTGGACGAGGTAGAGGTAGACCCCCTCTAGGTAGAGGACGGGGTAGGACTTCCGTTGTTGATCCACGTGCAGAGGAAGAGGTTCATGAGGACGTTGTTGAGAGTGTCGTTCCTGAGACTAGGAACGGGGTAGCTAGTAGACAGGGTCCACAGCAAGTCCAGTCAGATGACTCGGATTATGTCTCCATGGGAGGACCAGAGTTCCGTGAGTATATCCGGCGGGTGGAGGAGGCTTCCAGAGCGGGTAGACCTATCCCGGATCTGCCAGCACATGAGGGATCATGTGAGAGATCCCACGGGATTACTCAGGTGCCAGCTGCACCGGCACCTGTTGCTGAGATTGCTCGAGCTACAGAGGAGCATAGAGGGCCTAGACCAGACACTTGGTTGAAGGCATTCCACCAGATGGGTGTACCCCCTTTCTCTAGGAAGGTGGAGTTAGAGGTGGAGCTCTGGATTGGACATGTGGACTCAGCTCTGGAGTCTATTAGGTGTTCTGCTAACAGACAGATCGAGTTGGTGCAGACTCTGTTCAGAGATGGGTGTACCCCCTTTCTGATTATGAGAGAGAGAGAGAGAGCTGGGCAGAGGAGAGCTTCTCAGACCGGAGGGTCTGAGAAGAGACAGCGTACCGGGCAGACCAGTGGTACCGGTGGAGTTGTTGGTTCAGGGCGAGGCTAGAGTCGCCAGAGTCATCCCTCATCTGCACCAATCACAGATAGGGTACGACAGTTTGTAACTGTGGCGGATATGGACATATCAGACCAGAGTGTACGAGGCAGATAGTGAGTTGCTTCACTTGTGGTGGACGAGGCCACAAAGCTGTATTCTGTAGACAGGGTGGAGCGTCATCTCATCATTGTTCTTCTCCTGCTAGTGTAGCGGGAGGTGGGCAGATGCCACCTCAGCAGTAGCAGACACAGGGACAACAGAGAGTCCCGGATTGCCCTACGACTGAAGGATATGCTCCCGGGCCGAGTAGAGGCAAAGGTCGTGGTGGGAGCACCACTGATACTAGAGGACCACAGGGTCGAGTATTTGAGCTGAGGAGTGCAGAGGAGCCAGCTGCACCGACTGCTACAGGTACCATTGTGATCCATGGTTTACCTGTTAGAGTCTTGTTTGATACGAGTGCTACGCACTCTTTTATATCTGATGCATGTGTAGAGCGTTTGGGTTTAGATACGATTGAGGGGATACCCTTTAGTATAGGGTTACCCGATGGTAGAAGGGTAAGAGGTACCCGTGAGATCCATGACTGTCCCGTTTATGTAGGGACCCGTGTTTTACTTGTTGACTTCTTTGTCATGCCATTAGAGCATGAAGAAGTCATTCAAGGTATGGATTGGATGGATAGACATCAGGCATTGTTAGATGTAGGTAGGAGGACTGTTACCCTCTCTACCGAGTTAGGACAGATAGAGGTTTTCCGAGGATGGGACCTTGGAAAATCAGGTATGGTTATCAGCGCGATACGGGCAGCGAGGCTGATTGCACAGGGATGTGAGGCCTTCTTGTGTTATGCCATGAAGGAGAGGGAGAGTCCAGCATTAGAGGATATCCCAGTTGTTTGTGATTTTGCATATGTATTTGCTGAGCCGTCCAGTTTGCCGCCTCAGAGGAGTGTGGACTTTGGCATTGAGTTAGAGCTTGGTACGAGACCTATCTCGAAGGCCCCATACCGGATGGCGCCTGTCGAGATGCTGGAGCTGAAGAAGCAACTTGAGGAGCTGGTTGAGAAGGGCTTCATTTGCCCTAGCGTGTCCCCATGGGGAGCACCTGTCCTCTTCGTACGGAAGAAGGACGGATCGTTGAGGCTGTGTATAGATTACATAGAGCTGAACAAGGTGACCATTAAGAACAAGTATCCATTGTCGCGTATTGATGACTTCTTGGATCAGCTTTAGGGAGCGACAGTATTTTCCAAGATTGACCTGCGTTCAGGGTATCACCAGCTGAGGGTGAGAGAGCAGGATGTGCACAGGACAGCATTCCGGACCAGATATGGACACTGCGAGTTTGTAGTTATGCCATTTGGGCTTACGAATGCCCCAGCCGTCTTTATGGAGTTGATGAACAACATATTCATTGACTTCCTGGATCAGTTTGTGGTGGTATTCATAGATGACATTCTGGTGTACTCTCGTAGCAGAGAGGAGCATGCAGGGCAGTTGAGGACTATATTGCAGTTTTTGCGGGATAGAGAACTTTATGCTAAGTTCTCTAAGTGCGAGTTCTGGATGCCAGAGGTAGCATTCCAAGGTCATGTTGTATCAGCTGAAGGAATCAAGGTGGATCCGGCCAAGATTGAGGCAGTAGCAGCTGGGACTACACCGACGAACGTCAAGGAAGTACGTAGCTTCCTTGGCCTAGCCGGTTATTACAGACGCTTTGTGGAGGGATTTTCTGTGATTTGCCGTCCACTGACGAGTCTACTGAGGAAGACTACCAGATTTATATGGTCTGATCAGTGTATGCTGAGTTTTGAGGAGCCGAAGAGACGTCTGACTTCTGCTCCTAGTTTGGCACAACCAGAGGGTACAGAGGATTTTGTGGTATACAGTGATGCATCCAAGCTAGACTTGGGATGTGTATTGATGCAGCGGGGCAGAGTGATAGCATATGCGTCTAGACAACTGAAGACGTATGAGGAGAACTACCTGACTCATGATATGGAGTTGGCAGGGTAGTTCATGCACTGAAGATCTGGAGACATTACCTGTATGGTGCTACATGTCAGATCTTCACAGACCATAAGAGTCTGAAGTACATTTTCACGCAGCGGGAATTGAATAACCGTCAGTGTAGGTGGCTCGAGCTGATCAAGGATTTTGATCTGGAGATTCTGTATCATCCGGGGAAGGCGAACGTTGTCGCCAACGCCCTGAGCAGGAAGACGCCTCGAGAGCAGGCTATTGCGAGATTGACAGTTCAGCATCAGTTGCAGAGAGACCTGATCTGGTTAGAGTTGGACATCTAGTTTCCTGATGAGGATGCCCAGCTGAGTACTTTAGAGGTTCTTCTTGATCTGTTGGGTGAGATCCAACAGAAGCAACAGACCTGCCCGACACTGATGAGGATCCGAGAGAGGATGTCTAGAGATGAGGCACCACAGTTCCTGCTAGGAGCAGATGGAGTGTTGAAACGCCGCGGTCGCGTCTGTGTACCCGCTGATGCGGATCTATGCCAGAGGATTTTACAGGAGGCTCACTGTACACCTTCCTCTGTACACCCAAGTACGAGTAAGATGTATCAGGATTTGAGACGTTCATAATGGTGGGGAGGGTGAAGTCCGATGTGGCCAGATTTGTGGCACAGTGTCCGACCTTCCAACAGGTCAAGATAGAGCATTGTAGACCTGGAGGTGAACTCCATCCACTTCCTGTTCCACAAAGGAAGTGGGAGGACGTCACCATGAACTTTGTGACTGGGCTGAAACTGAGCCGGAGTTTTGATGCTTTTTGGGTTATAATAGACAGATTGACGAAGACGGCACGTTTCATTCCTATTCGGGAGACGTGACCGGTGAGCAGATTAGTTGAGGAGTACACTAGGCAGATAGTGAGATTCCATGGTGTACCGAGGACGATCGTCTCTGACAGAGATGGGCGATTTACCTCGAGGTTCTGGCAGTAGTTTCAAACTGCCCTGGGGACGAGTTTGCACTTCACGACTGCGTTCCATCCTCAGACAGATGGTCAGTCAGAGAGGACCATTCAGACCCTGGAGGATATGTTGCGAGCTTGTGTGTTGGATTGGGGACAAGTGTGGACGGATCATCTCCCACTTGTTGAGTTCTCATACAACAACAGCTGGCATGCATCTATTGGGATGGCCCCATATGAGGCACTGTATGGATAGAGATGCCGTACTCCGTTATGCTGGAATGAGCATAACAGTGTTAGTGGTTTGACACCTGATCAGATTCAGGATGATGTGGCTCTTGTAGCACTAATTAGAGAGCGGATGCTGACTGCACAGAGCCGTCAGAAGTCATATGTTGATAGGAGGCGTAGACCTCTAGAGTTCAGAGTGGGAGCCCATGTGTGGCTTAGAGTGTCTCCGACACGAGGTGTTAGACGTTTTGGCATTAAGGGGAAGTTGAGCCCCCGATATGTCGGACCGTTCGAGATTCTGGATCGGGTTGGGAGCGCAGCATACAGATTAGCCTTGCCTCCGAGATTAGAGGGTGTTCACCCTGTATTTCACGTGTCTCAGCTGAGGGATTACATACAAGATCCAAGACACATCGTGAGTTATGATGATTTGGTGGTTGAGCCGGACCACACCTTTGTTGAGCACCCGATTCCAGTCCTAGAACGAGGTATGAGATGCCTGCGTTCGAAGGACATTCCTATGCTGAGGATACAGTGGTCGAGACGAGGACCTGATGAGGCTACATGGGAGACTGAGGATAGTATCCAGAGGAACTATCCAGAATTCTATGCCGAGATAGATGCACCAGTAGGATCACCGAGTAGATCTTAGTACTATCTTGGTGAGTATTATGTGCTTATATGCTTATATGCTATGATGTGTTTATTTTCATACTAGTTTTGATGTGATATATGATCTTATTAGATCTTGTTGTGCTAGTATGATTATTGTTTATAGCTGGAGATGACTCTTTCCTCCATGTTATTTTGATACGATTAGGATTCAGCTGGAGATGGTTATTTCTCCATGCTATTTTTATGGACATAGTGTAGCTGGAGATGTTTTTCCTCCATGCCTTTCTGTTATGAGTATGATACGGCTAGAGATGTGATTCCTCTATGCCTTGTGATGTGTTTATGGTTTGGCTAGAGATGGTTTTCCTCTATGCCTTGGATAGTATTTTGTTGTTGGAGTTGATGATTTCCTCCATGCTTATGTTTGAGGTTATAGAGAGAGTTGTACCTCGGCTTGTGAGTCCGAGTGGTTTGAGGATTTTACAAGTTTCGGGACGAAACTTGTTTTTAGGGGGTGAAGTGTAAGAGCCTTAGTCTTTGGGAGCCAGTTTTTGCCTTAGCCGCCCCAGCGGGTCCGTGAGGCTTCCCCTACGGCTCGCCCTGTTTCCCGCCCCTACGGCCAGGAAATTCCGCCCCTGCGGTTTCCTGCGGCTGTAGCCGGCTTTGTTGACTCTTTGACTCCTGCTTTACTCTTCTTTTCCCTATCTTCTTCTTACCTTGCTGAGCAAGGGTTTCATCTCACTTCCTCTTACGTCCTTCTTTGTTGATCTTGTGTGTGAGTTTCCTTAAGTTTGTAAGAGAGTTTGTGGTGTGGCTTTGCTGAGGTTGATATTGTGTATGGTTGTTGAGCTTGTGATGCCAGCTGAGAGTGTGTTTTGTTCTTCCCTTCGGTGATCACAACAGTAGAGGTGAGCTCCTTGCTTTTCCTTCCTTCCTTCTTTCTTGTTCTTCTTCCTTAGCTTAGGATTAGATGAATTGAATGTAGATTGATGTTGGAATGTGTATCTATATGTATGTGTGTGACTTTGGAATGGAGAAGACGTGATTTGATCACGTGAAGAGCCGAAGAGGGAATCGCGGGGTCACTTTCTGCACCGTCGCCGCCCCCGCGCCTGGAAGCCGCCGCCCCTGCGGAAACTGTGCCACAGCGCCTGCGCCGTGCCTGTGTCGTGCTTGTGCCGTGCCTGCGTTGCATGCGGTCACTCTCACCGCGCCTACGACTGAGCCTTGCCGCGCCTGCGGGTTGCCTTTCTCCGCTCTTGCGTCTCTCTTGTCACGCAGGTGCGTTTTGTCCCTGGTCTACCTAGAGTAGGATAGATCCTTTCCTTTCCTAGTATGAGCGGGTTAGTAGCATGCTAGTTATATGTTTGAGGTTAGAATGATGATGAGTTTGTTATCATTTATGCCGGTTATGGCTTTGAGGTTTATGAGTTAGGATATGATCCTTATGGATCCCTTGGGTCTAGGTGTAACCCCTTTGATGGATATGAGTGTGATATTTTGTTATGCCTTGTTACTAGGCAGTGTTGTCCTCCAGATTGGAGTGGACCAGGTTGAGAGTTGATTGTAATGAGACTACTACTGAGGTTGAGGTAAGTCCATAGGACTTACTTAGCTACCATCCTTATATTGGATGTATGCATGAGTGGTGTTTGTTATATGCTTTATAGAATGCGTTATGGTTTATTACCGACCTATGTTATAGTGATCGCCCATTGTAGTGGCTGCGACAACTTGCCTTTCATCCCGTAGTGGAGTCTGGGAAGTTCTTTGTAGTCTAGTTAGATCTGGTATACGGGAAGGACACTGACCACTCCTTATGGTATACGGGAAGGTGCGCTTATACCACTCCAGCTAGCTATTGCACGTAGAGGCGAGGATTTTATATATATTCCTCGTGTCACATATTTTCATATGCAGATATATATATACTATTTGAGTGTTGGAATTATGAAAGATAATTAACCGGGTAAATGTGTAACAACATGTTTATATGTTATCATTCCTGAAGTGTGTTTGTGCTCTAGCATCTTCTATATATATGTGTATGGTTAGCTAACGGTTTTATACCGTGTTGTAGATCCTTTGCAGGTTAGGAGAGCTGTAGAGTGATCCAGAGGGGTGATCCGCTGAGGGTTTCGTACATTGGGCGTTATCGTGGGATATGGAATATTTAAGATTTACGGATTTATACTTTGATTTTGTACTCAGCGGTTACTCTGTATTACCTTTTGATATGTATATATATATATCAGTTTTATGTTTTGTTTTAATCTATCTGTGCCTTGTTGTAAGATCCAGTGAACTTGTTGTCAGTCTAGGGTCAGGATCCATTGTGAGATCCTAGCCTAGTAGCGCCTCGAGTCCTACGGATTTGGGGTGTTACAAAGTTGGTATCAGAGCCCAAGTTGACAACAATAGCACTTGTAATATGCGATAAAGGTCGAATAGATAAATAAACAGAACCCGAAAGGGGTTTGACTTTTCAAAAGGTTTTGGTTTTGAAATGAGTACAAATGTTTTGGGATATCGTGTACGTGAGCCATCGCTCCTCTGAAGATCTCGACAGTATAGATATATATAGATATTCTGTTGTGATTGATTTGATATATATCTATACATATGGCATATATATAGCCTTCTAAGTTAGGTTTACGTCCTCTGCAGTTGGTTCAGACTAGAGCCTTACCTGCAGCTGGACGAGGTAGAGGTAGACCCCCTCTAGGTAGAGGACGGGGTAGGACTTCCGCTGTTGATCCACGTGCAGCGGAAGAGGTTCACGAGGACGTTGCTGAGAGTGTCGTTCCTGAGACTGGGAACGGGGTAGCTGGGAGTGTTGTAGATCCTTTGCAGGTTAGGAGAGCTACAGAGTGATCCAGAGGGGTGATCCGCTGAGGGTTCCGTACACTGGGTGTTATCGTGGGATATGGGATATTTATGATGTACGGATTTATACTTTGATTTTGTACTTAGTGGTTACTCTGTATTACCTTTTGATATGTATATATATATCAGTTTTATGTTTTGTTTTAATCTATATGTGTCTTGTTGTAAGATCCAGTGAACTTGTTGTCAGGTTAGGGTCAGGATCCATTGTGAGATCCTAGCCCAGTAGCGCCTCGAGTCCTACAGATTTGGGGTGTTACAAACTTCAAGAACAATCTTAAATTTTCTAAACTATCCTAAGGAGCAAAGCTCCGATCTAAGAGAGTGAATTGCTAGCTCAGAGTTTAGAAGTGTCTCTATTACAAAGAACTAAGCCCTTTAGATAGGCTAAAATTTGTACGGATTGCCAACATCACCAAAAGGAATCTTTCTTGTAACCGTCGTCACGTGGCCGAGTTGGTTGTAAAAGCCTCCTTCATCGTTCGAGTCGAGCTCATATCTACTCGACTATCGTTGAAAAGTAAGTCAGTGACATGGTTTCCTTCTTTAAGCGAGTCAGGCACCTTACTCGACTAACACTTGAGCGGCGTGACATGTTGATGCGTCCTTGGATACATTCAAGGACAAGCCGTTTGAAGGACAACTCCGGATCTAGATCAAGCTAGAGCTTCAACTACTCCTTTGTTGATGTGCATGGTTGTAACTTTGGATTGAATTGGGTGACGGAAACGATTGAGATGGATGTGGAAGCGAAGGTTGATTTGATCTATAGAGATCGAACAAGCCGTTTGAAGTGGATTGAGGGATGATTCTTGAAAAGAATCCTCAAATGTGAGTTTCTTGGATTAAAGATTAGATCCAAGGAAGAAATTTGAGAGGATGGAAGAGGAAACTGATTTCCAAGCTAAGTCGGTGACATGGTACGACGTTGAAGTTGTGTCCTAGTCTGCTCATGAAACTCAATGATTTGGATGGCTCGGTTTGCGGAGGTGATGTGTTCTCCGTCCTTGAGCGGACGGGAGTGAAGTCCATCGGGGTGTGTGGATTGAGACCATATACAACTTCAAATGGTGATAACTTAGTCGCCGTGTACCTCGACCTGATATACAAAAACTCCACAATAGAAAGTAAGTCTTCCCACCTACGTGGGTTGGTTCTAGTGGTGGCTCTAAGTAGAACACCAAGAGTCCAATTGATCACCTCCGTTTGACCATCGGCTTGGGGGTGATAGCTACTAGAAAACAACAAGTTGGTTCAAAGTTTTCCCCACAAGGTTCTCCGAAAATGGCTAACAAACTTCATGTTCCGATCACTAAGGATGTGGTATCCCATTTAAGCGCACAACATTGTCAAAGAATAGGGTAGCGATCTCGCTAGCATTTTGTGTGCTCTTACATGCAATACAGTGAGCCATTTTTTAGAAACGATCGACTACCACAAAATGGAGTCTTTGCCTCTTTTCGACATGGGTAGGCCAACAACAATGTCCATAGAAAGATCCTCCCCAGGTCCCATCGGTATAGGAAAAGGAGAATACAATCTATCGGGACTTTGACACGATTTAGCATGGTGACATGTGATGCAACCCTTGCAAAACCATGTCACATGTATGTGCATCCGGGGCCAAAAGAAATGCTTTTGGAGAGTGGCAAGGGTCTTGGTAGCACCAAGGTGACCATAACTCTCACGAGCTTCCTGGATCAACAAATGACGTATAGACAAACGCGGAATGCAAAGCTTTTCCGTGCGGAATAGATAACCATCATTAATAAACAAAAACTCGTGCTCTTGGAGGTCTACTCGGTGATCCTACTGTGCATCTATGTCGGCATAGAATTCTAGATAGTTCCTCTGGATACTATCCTCAGTCTCCCATGTAGCCTCATCAGGTCCTCGTCTCGACCACTATATCCTCAACATAGGAATGTCCTTCGAACGCAGACGTCTCATACCTCGTTCTAGGACTGCAATCGGGTGCTCAACAAAGGTGTGGTCCGGATCAACCACCAAATCATCATAACTCACAATATGTTTCGGATCTGGTATATACTCCCTCAGCTGAGACACGTGAAATACAGGGTGAACACCCTCTAATCTTGGAGGCAAGGCTAATCTGTATGTTGTGCTCCCAACCCGATCTAGAATCTCGAACGGTCCGACATATCGGGGGCTCAACTTCCCCTTAATGCCAAAACGTCTAACACCTCGTGTCGGAGACACTCTCAGCCACACATGGGCTCCCACTCTGAACTCTTGAGGTATACGCCTCTTATCAGCATAAGACTTCTAACGGCTTTGCGCAGTCAGCATCCACTCTCTAATCAGTGCTACTCGAGCCACATAATCCTGAATCTGATAAGGTGTCAAACCACTAACACTGCTCTGCTGATCCCAGCATAATGGGGTACGACATCTCTGCCCATACAGTGCCTCATATGGGGCCATCACAATAGATGCATGCCAGTTGTTGTTGTATGAGAACTCAACAAGTGGGAGATGATCCGTCCACACTTGTCCCCAATCCAACACACAAGCTCGCAACATATCCTCCAGTGTCTGAATGGTCCTCTCTGACTGACCATCTGTCTAAGGATGGAACGTAGTCGTAACATGCAAACTCGTCCCCAGGGCAATCTGAATCTGCTGCCATAATCTCGAGGTAAATCGCTCATCTATGTCTGAGACGATCGTCCTCGGTACACCATGGAGTCTCACTATCTGCCTAGTGTACTCTTTAGCTAATCTGCTCACCGGTCACGTCTCCCGAATAGGAATGAAACGTGCCGTCTTCGTCAATATGTCCACTATAACCCAAATAGCATCAAAATTGCGGCTCAGTCTCAGTCCAGTCACAAAGTCCATGGTGACATCCTCCCACTTCCTTTGTGGAACAGGAAGTGGATGGAGTTAACCTCCAGGCCTGCAATGTTCTATCTTGACCAGCTACCAGGTCGCACACTGTGCCACAAATCTGGCCACATCGGGCTTCAGCCCTCCCCACCAATATAAACGTCTCAAGTCCTGGTACATCTTACTCGTACCTGGGTGTACAATGTAAGGCGTACAGTGAGCCTCCTGTAAAATCCTCCGGCGTAGATCCGCATCAGCGGGTACACAGACGCGACTGCGGCGCCTCAATACTCCATCTGCTCCTAGCAGGAATTGTAGTGCCTCATCTCTAGACATCCACTCTCGAATCCTCATCAGTGTCGGGCAGGTCTCCTGCTTCTGCTGGATCTCACCCAACAAATCAGGAAGAACCTCTAAAGTACGCAGCTGGGCATCCTCATCAGGAAACTAGATGTCCAACTCTAACCAGATCAGATCCATCTGCAACTGATGCTGAACTGTCAATCTCGCAATAGCCTGCTCTCGAGGCGTCTTCTTGCTCAGGACGTCGGCGACAATGTTTGCCTTCCCTGGATGATACAGAATCTCTAAATCAAAGTCCTTGATCTACTCGATCCACCTAAGCTGGCGGTTATTCAATTCCCGCTGCGTGAAAATGTACTTCAGACTCTTATGGTCTATGAAGATCTGACATGTAGCACCATACAGGTAATGTC
>CM008280.1:17461277-17678817 GCA_002319775.1 Fagopyrum tataricum | reverse complement strand
ATAGAAAATGTCACCCAAGCTTGTTGTGTAACGGTGTCACACGCCTTATCGGAAATCTATTGGAGTCCATAAGGTGTTGGGTGGGGGTTGTAGTCAACTTGAAGTGTTTTACCACTCTTTCGTTGACAATATAACAACATGAATCCCCGTCAATGATGAGAGAAAGACTAGTATTATTGACTAATCAACGAGAGTTGAAGAGATTCTCACGTTGATCAATAGGGATAAACTCTTTAATTGCCAAAATACAACGAGAAACAAGAGAGAATTTACCGGGTTGTGACGGGGCACAAGCAAGCTCTTTGCACATGACTCCATTCCAAAGTGTGGATCGGCGTCTTGGTCATCCTCTATGATGAGATTGTCATCTTGTTGGTCATCTTCGCCATCTTCATACAATGGGTCGGCGAACAAAACCCGCTCGGTATTCGGACAATCACGTTGAACGTAACCAAAACCACTACACTTGTAACACACGGGCTCTCTTTGGTGTGCCACCGGTGGAGGTCATTGTTGGCCTCGAGCGGGAGGCATCGGTGCCGGGGCAAAGGGGACACGGTTTGGTGCGTTCTCGTTAGCCGCTTGTCGGGTGGGTTGGCCCGTCCGTTAGAGTGCTTTAGTGGTGCCGAAATCTTGAGAATTAGACACATCTCGAGAACGGGTGTTATAAGTATAAGCATATTGACTAGATGAGGAATTATACCTTGAATACCGAGACGCTTCGAGTTGTTGCTTGTGAAGCTTCATGGCGGCATGACATAAGGCTTCCAAATCCTTGTAAGGGACAATCTCGAGGGGGCGCCGAATTGAAGAATCAAGCCCACTCATGAATTTGGTGCGAAGGGAGGCGGAGGATGCCGAGATGCCCGTCTTCATGTGCATGTCCTTGAGTTTGGCCAAATAAGCCACCGGAGTAAGGTTGCCTTGTTGGAGCTCGGCGATTTGCAACCGCATATCATTCTTGAATTCATCGGGCACATACTTCTTGGTCATGACATAGAGAAATTGGTCAAATGTTGCTACCGGTGCACATCCTCAGTTCTCATGGTTGGTCTAATACCGGTTTCACCAAGACTTGGTATCTCCTTCAAAGTAAAGAGTTGCCGCTTTGATCTTTTCATACTCCTCATAATGGCAATGCTTCAAAGCTCGTTTCATATCCCGTGCCCAATCAAGAAAACACACGGATTATATTCACCATGAAAGATAGGGAATTTGACCTTACCTTCCCTACTGACATAATAGGAATCCGGGCATAGAGGTGGCATGTAGGCATCATCGGGACGGGCTCGCCGGTGCCCATCTTGAGGCCGTTAGTGCCCATGAATGGGTGGTGCATGCCTAGGTGGGTGTGGAAGAGGCAAACATGCTTCTCCTCAGTCTTGGTTCTCATAAGGTTCTCGGACGGGCGGTGCCATGGACGGACATGTGCCACCCGTTCAAAGTCGGAGTCATCATCGGAGAACTTGTTGAAGTCATCTTGCTCATCATACTCATCAAAGTCTTGGATTGTAGGTTTCCGGATGGGCCGTTGGCAGAGATGTCCGGAACAATCATTCTCGAGAGCATGTTTGGTGTTGCTCGGGACGGGACAGTACCAGGGCTCTTCCCGGGTTTGACTGTCGGTATGGGGTGCACTTGATGGAGGTGGGGAAATGTCATACCGTCGTTGATGACGCTCATAACGCTTGTACCAGCTCTTCGTCTCGACATAGAACAAGTCATCCGGAGTCAGGCCAAGGTTATCTCAGTCTTCTTCATGAGACTCATTTCCGTCAAGGTGTAAGGGATGTTGACTTTCATTGATGGACGCGAGCCGAGGACCTTTTGATGGTCCGGATCGTAAAATGTTGCTTTTGCATTGTCCATCGGACGTTGACACATTGACCAAGTTTTCATTTGGATTTTTTGGGGTGGTACGTTAGGCAAGCCATCAGACCTTGATAGCTTCTAATTCTTGCCTCAAGGAGGCATTTTCTCGGGTCAAGGCATCATACTTCTCTTGTGCCCTTAAAGCTTCTACTTCTTGACTTATGGAGGCGTTTTAAAGGGACAACGAAGTGGTTTCTTGGGCCAAGGGGTCATTGTATTCATGTTGATCATGAGAATCCAAATAGTTTTTCATATGAACGTTAGCCATAACTCCAAATTAACACACACTGCAAGCAATCAAATGAGCAAGGTGAAGAGTTAAGTCAGTGTTACCCAAGTTCAAGTGCGTTATTGGGTTCTACTTTGGGAATACCGCTTGACCATTAGGTAAGTAAGGCAAATCCAACAAAACTAGTGTGTATTACCCGTGCATTGCACGTGATTTGATAAGAATATTACTTGTTATTGTATTTATGTAAGGTGTTATGTATAAACTATTTTTTTGTCATTAGATAGAGTAGATACTTATATTGCAATAAATATTTGTACATTTTTTATATAATATTATAGAATACATTAATAAATTATCTTGCTATATAATAATTTTTAATATGAATTTTTTTTCTTCTTATTATTATATTGGTTCATATGTTAGTAGAAACAATCCATTGACAGCATACGGTGTTCAAATAATTGTTATATATAGATTAATTTAAGAAATTACATAATCTATAATATTTAAAACTAATTACGTGTAAATTAGTCTATAGTTAACTTATGTAGTTGTTAAAGATGGATTTAATTAAGAATTGCTTTGGGAAGATCTCTATTTTGGTTGGTTATTGATTTACGTAGGTCCACAGTGAATGTAAACAGTTTTATCATAATATAGTAGAATCCATATTTTTATACGTATTTATTTTAATTATTTTTAATGAAGAAACTTAATTAAGAATTTTGGTGGTTTGTGGTTAAATGCTGATATGACACGTGGCAGATAGTCTTTTTCTTTGCGACACGTGGCAAAGATTACTTCTCCTATAATATATATATATATATATATATATATATATATATATATATATATATATATATATATATATATATATATATATATATATATATATATATATATATATATATATATATAAAAGATTAAACCAATTGCACGCAAATAAACAAGTGATATTTTGCAAACATATGTAAGAAAATGGAGAGACAAAAGATGGGTGAATTGTTTACTCGGCAAGTACTACTTGATTTGATCTTTTTGACCTTTTTTGTAAAATATGATTTTTCGGATGGACCGGTTTGCCGGACGTCTTTTCAACTTATGTTTTTGTGTTTTTGTTTCCTTATGAAACTTTTTGTGCAACTTGATGCAATAGATGGACCACTTTTCTTTTGAAACAAATCCGCTTTTGATGAAGAGTTTTTTTTTTTCTTTTTTGATTTTTTGGAATATCAAATACGAGATATCCGTATTTTTTTTAACAAAATACCCCAAGAAAATTTGGTAAAATCAATTAACAAAGTTGTCGGATTGAGTCGGTTAAGAGTAAAACGAAATTTGATAAATGTGCTTGATGGCAAATGAAATGTCTCCTAAGTTTGCTTGGAAAAATAGATCAAAGAAAATTTGTTCAAGAAAAATTGGATGAACACATGATGAACAATGAAGAACATGATGAACTACATGAAGATCATGAAGATCATGAAGAACAAATGAAGAACATCGTGAACAAATAAAGAACATCATGAATAAAAGGCTTGAAAGGATGATAGTAATAACGCAGAAAAACAAGAGTAAAGAGAACTTAGCTTCGATCCTTTTGCTCTGATGCCAATTTGATGCGTCATTGGATACATTCAAGGACAAACTCCAGATCTAGATCAAGCTAGAGCTTCAACTACTCCTTTGTTGATGTGCATGGTTGTAACTTTGGATTGAAATGGGTGACTGAAGTGATTGAGATGGATGCGAAAGCAAAGGTTGATTCGATCTAGAGAGATTGAACAAGCCGTTTGAAGTGGATTGAGGGTTGATTGTTGAGAAGAATCCTAAAATGTGAGTTTCTTGGATCAAAGATTAGGTCCAAGGAAGAACTTTCAGAGGATGGAGGAGCAAGTTGATGCCCTACCTAAGTAGGAGGAAATACTTCTCAATACTTAGTAAATTTGAACATGGAAGTACAAGTGAGACCAACACATCCTTACATAGAGGGTGTTGCCTAAATACGGGCCTATGGGACAAAACAAGTCCGTAAAACGGGAGGCCCAACAAGAGGGCTTAAAAGGGAATATTTTATAATGAATATACCTTTTATTACAAAATAGAAAAACATGGTAAATGTAGTCTAAGATGTGCTAGCTTCATACAATGGTGTCGGGAAGACGAGACATGTAGCTAACGGAGCCAAGCGGCGTGGACGGATCCGGAAGTCTGTGCCATGGTGGTGTGGAGACACGGCATGCCACTAACGAGTCCAAGTGAAGTAATGGTGCGGGTGATGATAGAGTCGGTAGCTTGGGAGATGGCTTTGCCTCGGGCACGGCTGAGAGGTCCATTGGAGCGAACCCTCAAAGCCTCGTCCTCATCATCTACGGTCAACGTAATCAAGAGCGCATCACATGTCTTTGGCTTGACACACTTGGCGGTCGAGTCACTTCTAGTCTCTTCAGTCGAGTGACTTTCGGCGGTCAAGTGACTTCATGTCTCTGCTTCATTCCTTTTGTTGGAGAGCCTAAGTCACCTGGATCGAGTCTTGTCCTCCTTCTTTGTGCGAGTGAAGGGGAGCCTTGAGTTGAGTTTCCATAGGCACTCGATCTTTAGGACTTGCATCTCCTTGGTGTTGTTTGACTTTTCTCTTGTATGCTCCAACCTTCTTTCATGCATTGCTCCGGGGCTTTCCTTGTTGATTCCTTCCTTGCTTCCAGTTTAATGATGAGGTAGGTTGCTTCCTTGAGCCTTTGATCGATATGTCCTTTAAAGCTCTAAATAGGCATAAAATAACCTAAGCATAAGAGATAAAGGGTAGTAGACATCCTTTGATATAAATAAGTTCTAGCAAAGATATAAATGCCTAAACCCATGTAAATCTACTAAAAAACACATGAAAACAACACTATAAAAGATAGCATATAATATGCTATCAAAATACCTCATACTTAAACTTTTACTTGTCCCCAAGTAAACTTCTAAGCACAAAGTGAAAACAAAGAAAGGAAAAATAAAGAATATCTTTTTGAAGCATGCTTCGGTTTATTGGATCACATTTCAGTTTATTAATTGTCGTAACAAGGCTTTTTAGACGATTGGCCATTACCCGTTATCGTCTATATGCGCATACCATATCAAATACCCGATGAAACGGAGAACATACCTATATATACACACACACACACTTCCGGGAACACTCATAAGACTCTCTTAGGATTTTTAGGAGTGAAATACTCTTATCGAACTTCCTAAGAGTTTACTTAACTCTCTAGCGACATAAAAGTCATAAAATTTATAAAAACATCTAACATGCTTATCTAAAATTATGCACTTTATCGTTGAACTTATAAAAATAATCTCAATACAAGTGGTATAACTCCTATTATAATATAGGAATGATGAACCCAACTCGTTACACATAAAATCCACCAAATTAGTTCATGATTCATTGAAACATTAGAATCCATCATTAGTCATTTTCCTACTATATTCTATACCTATATATACCTATCCCTTTTATAAAATCCAAGAATTCCTCCAACACAAAGGTCCTTTCACTCATAATTACTTACACAAATTAGTTTCAATTTGCCATTTAAGGTAATAATTCGCAATCCTACAAAAATATGGATCATTTCCTAAAAATAAAAATTTGGGCACTCATGTGTAATTAATTTCCTAAGGATATAACTGAACTTCCAAAATTTTGGGCTACTCATGTAATTATAGAGTTAGGTTGTTTCTTGTAATTTTCAACTAGAGGTAATTTATGAAATTTATGAAAACATTGGTCAGGAATAAAAATTGGAAAGATGGGGTAATTAGTTAGTCCCGATCTAGGTCTTCTCCGGTAAAAATTGTAATTTTCAACTAGAGTTTGGCTTGCCCTTATTTATTGTTGTACCGCCTGGAGAACAACTCGAAAAGTTTTGCAGGTGGAGGAGAAGAGCAGTTCGAGTAGCTGCCGCTTCACTCTAGTCTTGGCTTCAACACGGAATTGATCTTCTGGCAGCCATGAAGAGGAGGCTAAAAGTGATTGGAAGTTTGTTGTAGGAGAAAGAAGGTTGTAGGAGGAAACAAGGCTTGAGCCCAAGGAGAGGAATGTGTAAACTATTGAAACTAAACGATGATTATTATTGAATGAAGAGATGATTATTTATACAAGAACAGATGAGATCTTTTAGGCTTAACAATATCCTAAGATCTCTCAGAGAATACTAACTGCATATCTACAATGCTAACTACATATCTGTATATATTATATAACAGTCTGTTAATATTCCCCCTCAAGTGTAGCATCATCTTGATAGCTGTAACTTGCTGAGAAGATAATGAAAACGCTGGCAAAGTAAAGGCTTTGTCAGAATGTCTGCCAACTGATCATCAGTTGAGACAAACGTAACTCGCAGCAAGCCTTTCCTAACTTGTTCTCTGATGAAGTGGTATGCTAGAGCAACATGCTTCATTCGTGAGTGAAATACTGGATTGGCAGAGAGGCTAATGGCACCCAGGTTGTCACAATATATGACCAGTGAGAGACTCACAATTTAACGTAGTTCCTGCAATAACTGCATTATCCAAATTACCTCAGATGAAATGTCTGCCACAACTTTATACTCAGCCTCCGTGGACGACCTAGCAACCGATTTTTTCTTCTTCGAGCTCCAACTGATTGGAGTGGAACCCATGTAAATGATATATCCAGTTGTAGAGATATAATCATTTTTTATCACTTGCCCAATCTGCATCAGAAAATACATGAATATTGTTTTCATGTGAAGCAGATACCTGAATGCCCAGATGTAGACTCCCAGCTAGGTAACGCAGTACTCTCTTCAGTGCAGTCCAGTGTACATTTGTGGGAGAATGCATATATTGAGATAGTTTATTAACAGCAAATCCTACATCTGGTCTTGTGAGGTATAGGTATTGCAAACTGCCTACTATCATCCTGTATTATGTGGGAGAGGGTATTGGCTGTCCTATTTTGCTATGAATCATCCATTATATTCATTGGAGTAGCAGCAGCCTTAACATCACTCATTCCAGCTGTTGCAAGCAAATCATTGATATATTTCTTCTGAGACAAAAATATTCTTCCATCATATTGCTTGACCTCAACGCCAAGGAAATATTGTAGCTTGCTCAGATCTGTTAATGAAAACCTCTTAGCTAGTAATGTAATGAAATCATTAAGCTTGTGAGTGTTTCCTGTGATGATTATATCATCGACATAGACAAGAAAATAAATTAGGGCAGAATCACAAGCATAGATAAACAGTGAAGCATCAGCAACCGAGTTCTTGACACCCAGATCAAGTAGAAACAATCTCAACTCATTATACCATGCCCGAGGAGCTTGTTTTAAGCCATATATAGCCTTGTTTAGCCTGCAGACATGATTCGGATGAGTCTTATCAACAAACCCGGGGGGTTGAGCCATATATACATCTTCATACAACCGACGTTGGAGAAAAGCGTTGTTTATATCCAACTGACGGAGAGGGCAACCATGCGTCATAGCCAAAACAAGAACCACTCTCATAGTAACCGGTTTTATGACAGGACTGAAAGTTTCAGTATAGTCACAACCGGGTCTTTGATTGAACCATTTTGCTACTAGTCGGGCCTTGTATCTATCAACCTTGCTATTTGAGTGATATTTTGTGCGAAATATCCACTTGCAACAAACTAGATTGTAAGTTGATGATGATGGAACTAGATCCCAGGTCCTGTTCAAACAAAGAACATCATATTCCGATTGCATAGCCGCACGCCATTCAGGGCTTTTTAGGGCTTGAGGCAAAGAAAGAAAAAGAAGGAGGAAAAATGAGGGTCAGTAGCTGGCCGAGAGTAATGGACTTTGGTTCAGTGGAAGATGGTGACTTGGTAGTATGTAGATTCAGTTTTTGTATGGGTTTGACTACATTATTCCTAGATCGGGTGATGACCCCTTGACGTGGGAGAGGGTTAACCTGTAGAGGTTGTAAACTTTCAGAACCACCAGGTTGTGGAGGACACTGTGGGGCAGTGGGCGAAGGTTGAGATGGCATTGGTGATGTAGTAGGCGTGAACAGGTTAACTGGACTTGGTGGTGTAGAGTTGAGCACGGGTGAGATGGGAAGCTGTGAGCTGTTTGGTTCCGGCAAAGATCCCGTAACTAGTATTGGTGTATGATCTGACAATGGAGGTACATGGAGAATTGGTAAACCGAGTTGGGCCCATTTAGAGGTGATTTGGGTATCATCAGTAGGGTTAGGCTTCATATTCTTATATGGAAACTCATCCTCTACAAACCGAACATGTCTGGATATGTATATGCGTTTTGTTACCGGATCTAGGCACTGATAAGCACTCTGAGTAGATGCATGTCCGATAAAAACACATGCTCTAGATTTATGGTCTAGCTTATGTGATGTGTAGGGCTTCAGCCATGGAAAGCAAAGACAACCGAAACTCCTGAATTTTGTGTAATATGGATTACGATTTGTGAGATTGTGATAAGGAGTTTTGTAGTTGTGAGATGGAGAAGGTAGTCTATTGATTAGGTACGTAGCCATGATCCAAAGGGATGTGAGAGTATGTAAGAAGTGATACGCCTGTCTCAACCAAATGGCGATGTTTACGTTCAGAAAGACCATTGTGTTCTGGAGTGTGAGGTGAGGTGGAGAGGTTAAGTGTGTAATTCCCTGATCACCGAGGAAGGATCGAAGGGAGATGTATTCTCCACCAATACCCGAGTAAAACACTTTGATTTTATGTTTGAAATAGTTCTCAACCAAGGATTTAAATCGAATAAAGATAGGCTTGACATCCGATTTGTATTTCAGTGGGTACAACCATGTGTATTTGGTGTGATGATCGACGAATATGACATAGTATTTGTAACCATCATAAGACGTAACAGGAGAACTCCAAACATCATTGAATATGACTTCTAATGGCATTGTAGACTCAATGGTAGATGAATGAAAAGGTAGTTTATGAGTCTTATTCAAGTTGCAAGAAGTACATTGAATCTGATGAAAAGAATGACAACCTAAGCTAACTTTTTTATTCAAAAACTTGAAGAATTCTGTTGATGGATGTCCAAGCTTATGATGCATGGATAATGAACTGACTTGGAAAGCAGTATGAGTGGTAGGAGTTGTAGAAGGCCAAACATACACCCCAACAACACAAGGACCGCTAAGAATGATTTTGTTGGACTTGAGGTCCTGCACATGAAAGCCATTTGATTTGAAGATAACAACATAAGGGTTGTCATTTGTAATTTTGGAAATAGAAACAATGTTCTTCGTCATATTGGGCACACACAAAACATTAGACAAGACCACATCATTATGTGAAGGAAGTTTAGTTAGACCAGTATGAGTGATCGGAATTCCCTTACCATCTCCAACTAACATCTCATCCGAATCATTGTAGGGGTAATGTAGAGCAAGGTTGTTGAGGTCATTAGTGACATGGTGAGACGCACCACTATCGACTAACCACTGTGATGAAGAGGCCGTGAATGCAAGGTTGGTTTGCTGGGTTGGCATGGAAGGGAATCTATTAGAGGAAGGCACCTCAATTGTTGGATGTAATGTTCGATAGGTTCGACATTGTGCTAAAACATGTCCTATCTCCCTACACCACTAACAGCGGCCTTTGAATGGTTTTGGACCACTATTGTTGGAATTGGAGGGTTGATATTGGTTCTGATTTGAAGGTTGGGATTGTTTTTGTGTGGACTGGTAATAATGTTGATTGGTGTGCAAGTATGAACTTGAATTAGAAGACTTACCTGAGTTCTTGGAGAACCTGATCTGTGCATTGAAGGTTGTCATAACGCCACCTGCTTCTTTGTGGTTATGTTTGAAGGTTGTCATAACCCTCGAAGCACATAGTCAGTGATGTCCTCCGTCGTGACTGGTGAATCAAGGGAGGCTAGGAGATTTGTTGCCTTGCGAACATTCTACATATAAGTAGATATCGAATAAGATCCTTTCTTCATGGTGCGGAGCCTCTCTTTGATTTGCTTCACATGGCCCCTTGAAGGATTGCCATAGGTCAGACACAGCGCCTCCCACACTTCATGAGAAGTCCTTGCAGTGGCTACAAACCCAGCGACATCGGTTGAAATGGTGCCCAATAGTGAGCCATAAATCAGTCTATCTTGTCTCAGATACGTTTTGTAGCCGGGATTGATTGTGGTAGAGTTTTGGAGAGTTTTTGAAGGGATTTCAACTGTGCCAAGAATGAATGTGTCTAGATCATATCCCTCCAATGTGGTTAAAATAGCTTGCTTCCAAGTAATGTAATTGTGAGTAGTAAGCTAGACTATGTTTGTGAGGATGACAATGGTAAACGGTTTTGTAGGCTCGTGTGGATTGGGAAGGGTTGAAGAATAATCAGCCATGGCAAGTTGTTGTTGTTTAGTTATAGTGGATCGGTAAACAATCTGATACCATGTAAACTCTTGAAACTGAACGATGATTATTATTGAATGAAGAGATGATTATTTATACAACAGATGAGATCTTTTACGCTTAACAATATCCTAAGATCTCTTATAGAATACTAACTGCATATCTACAATGCTAACTACATATCTGCATATATTATATAACAGTCTGTTAATAGAAAGGACAAAGGCTTCGTTGCAAGCGTGAGGATTTGTTGCAGGAGAAGAGGAAAGACGAGGCGTTATACGGGAGAGAAACCTTATCTGTTGCAGACTCAAAAGGGGAAGAAGGCCACGCTTTCACTGCAGTCAAAACAGATTCATTCCTTCCTTTCTCAATTTTATTTATTTTTGTTTGAATATAAGTAAGAGAGAATGAGGGATAGAGTAGTTTAGGTCTAGTTTGGGCTAAAAGTAGGTAACTATACCCCAATAAAATGAGGGGGAAAAAAAGGAGAAGTAGAGGCTAAGTACATAAAATAATAAAAGAGATAGGAAATCAAATCGATCTGAGTTGGTTTTGGTTTGATTCGTTCGAACCGATCATTTCGTATCGAGTTCTCGAAAATAAATTTTCGATTATTACGGTCGGAATCTCCCAGTCAAAGCTACGTACATAGGAAACGCCCGTTACGTAATTCTACTGCTTAGAAAATTCTAACAAATATAAGTTGGCGTATAAAGAGAGCATAATATATAAAAAGGTTTGTTTTCTCTTATTTTAAGGACGAAAGTATAGAGATCAATTTATAATCATTTAGGTGGGTCAATTTAAAATCATTTAGGTGGTAGTTCAAATTTTGAAAATATAATCTAAATATTCATATTTTCGTTTCTCAGAAACCGTATATATAATTATATATACACTTGATTGCATAATTTGCATTAGTGAACGGCAAAAATTATAAGAAGATTCTTTTTAAAATTATATATAAACTTCATTACAATTGAAAGGGTAAAGTATTTTAAAAAAAATTTCCTTCTAATAAATGATTTAAATCTCAAATAAATTTCTGGAAAAATCTATAGAAAAAATAAAATAATATAACAAATAGAATAATACCAAAAAAGGGTATTTGTGTCATCCATTATTATGTTGTATTAAACTCTATCATCTTTTAAAATTATCTTTAAGTTTCCTTTCATAGTGAAAATCATCACCATCTAAGGTCAATTGCAACTAACCATCCGTTAAATTTGAAAGTACCGAACACCACCCTATACAACAACTCCCGCAGTAGAATAACACCCCACTACTATTCCGTCTCATCAAAATACTCCGGTCTAGTTTTTGTAGTCGAAATAGTCATGTCCGAATAACATTTGGTCGGTATGCCCGAGTAAAAATAAACTTCATGTCAGAGCTCTTGTCGTCCATACCCCACTTCGAAATGTCCCAAGTTAACCCCATCAAAATACCATTTTTAGAACCACCTAGACACAATTTTGGACGTGAAATTTTCCTAACTAGTTGTAACACTTCTAGTTAGAAAATGCTAACAAGTGTAATATCAAGAAATTATCTCAAAAGGGGTTTGTTTTATCTTCTTTAACGTGGACGAATATAAAGATTAATCATGCAGACGTGCTCCAATTTCTAAAATATATAATCTAAATGGTCATATTCTCATAATGAATTCTCTCAAATAGAACCAAACAATATATATAGAAAATATAGTAGATAGAATGAGTTGATTCTCTTCACTTTATTTATTGATCAAATAAAACGTTTTTAATTTATCATTTTTTTCCTTCCTTTGAGTCATTTCTCCGCTTCCAACAAAAATACCAAAACGACGTTATATTAATGTATAAAAAAGTTCACACGTCTCATACATACCTTTACATACAAATATATATGTAATTTTGATTTATAATATCATTTACTATGTTTTATGTTTATAATTAAAATATTCATCTTATTTTATCAGCAAAATAAACATTTATTTACTTTTAGCGAACCATTTAATATTTAATATGATTTGTTTATAACAAGTTCTTTAAACTTATGTAAGCTTTTTAAGTAATTTATAGATATTATTTTTTCAAATTAGTACAATTTAAAAAAAAAAAATTTAAAAATTTATCTTTGAAATACCGGTAACTAAAAAGAAAAAAAAAAGAAAAGAGATCATAATCAATGTTTTTGAGTTTGTTTAAGGTTTAGCTGATATTACTTTTATTTTAAAAAAACCGTATCTTTCATGACTAATGTTAGAATACCTCTCTCATCGTTTTTTTCCTCTTAATATTTTTGTTTCAAAATATTTTGCCTACTATTTTATAAGTTGGTTTTTGATTAAAGGATTTAAAAGTAATTTTTAATAAATTAAAAATAAATACTAATTCTAATTTACATATTTACCCTTTAACCTACTATATATACCCAACGTACCCTTTAACCTACCTATATATACCTATGTACCAATTTAACCTACCTATATATAGACTACATACCTCATTGTGAACAAATCAATTCTTCTCTTACATCTTCCTCAGCAGCTATTTTTCTCCTCAGTCAGAATCTTCCTTCTCTTTCATCCAGCAATTTTCTCCGACCGGGACCAAATCCATTCTAATTTATATATTTAATCTTCTCTCTCTGTTTCGATTCTACAAAGAAGAAGACCAAGGAGCAGGATATTCTACTCGATCGACGTGGACGGGTCGAAGATGAGATCGTCAGAGCTCAACGTCGGCCAACGTTTACTGCATATCTGGTATCATAGATCTTGTATAATAATGAATACAATATATGATCGAATGATCCTCAAAGCCAACGGTTACTGCAGCAACAAGATTGTTCAAAGAATAAGGTAATAGAGCAGTTTCATTGTAGGACAGGGATTTGATGCAGCAATTCGATTGTTCAAAATATAATTTTAGTTAGTTGTTTACATTAGATATCTATGTAATTTTAGTGAGTTGTTTACATTAGATATCTATGTAAATATATGGTGATTAATTTCATTGTAGTAATTTGAGTAGTTTAGATATCTATGTAAATGTATTTGATGCAGCAGTTTCATTGTAGCAATTTGTTGATGAATTTTCAAATAATATGATAAGCATGGGCTGAAAAACATTTGGATTGTGAATTGAGAGGATGAACTCCAGTATAGAGTTGGCACATTCCTGTATCATTAAGCGCATGATTCGTTGTTTTGTTTTAGGGAGTTGTTGGTTTTGAAACCACTCTAAAAGCTCTGGGTGTCGATCAATCAGACTCTTTGGTCTAAAGCAAGAAACTCTCTTTAAGGCTATAATCAAACAACATCGTGATTCATACAAAAAGAAACTCAAGGAGAAGCAGACAACAAATGAAGAAGTGAAAATGAGGACTTCCATGAATCGCCATTTGCACATTATAAGCAACCAGAGCTTGCCATCTAACCAAATAAACAACATAGTCATGATGAGTTACTTCTTTTTTTTTAAATTGCAAATGTAATAATTTATTAAAAAGAAGTGAAAAGAATATCAGAAGTACAGTGTTTTCTTCATCAATTCATGTTTAGTTGTCACTCCATCGCTTCTATGCAACAAATGTTCAGTTTCTATGAAAAACTTGTCTGCTGTTTCATTATCCATACAACAAATCTTCAGTTTCTCTGAAACTTCAGTATGATAGATCCAAACTTTCCAATACACTCGTTCCAAGCCACTCTCTTAATCAAGCAAGCCTCACTTGTAGCTTTGCAGGAACTTTGCTAAATACATGTTTATTAGACATTAGTTTTGTTGTAAAATATACAGATTGTAATCCGGTTTGGTTCAACTTTTATGGTCCGTTTGTTCTGCTGAAAATATCTATAAAGATTACTTGAATATGAATTATTCAAAATTTCTCACTTATCTCCTTGAGATAAAGTAAAGAGCTTAACTTGGAAACCATAGACTCAACAAGACTAATCATAACTTACAACCTCAATTTTGACAAGTTGACATATTGTGAGTCAATCAAATTTTACAACGGTTAAATAAGAAAACCTGAAAGTGTGCCGCAAGCCGGCAACCCTCAGGTAGAACAAAACATCAAAATACCCTAGTTGGGATGACGCTCCTTTGGTCAAATTCCCTATGTGAATACCCTATGTGCGAATCACCCTTTGCCAAACATTGTTAGTTGCAACATCCTTGGTTGCAATTATCCTCGTCAAATACCGTTGATCAGAATTTTGCTACTTCCAATACCACAAGTTAACGGACAACCCACATTAAATACAGCTGGTGAGTTCCCGAATCAAAATGACCCCATTAAAATATCTCCGTCTAAATTTTCTTAATGGAAAATATCATCGGGTCAGATTGTCCGAGCAAAAAAAAAAAAAAAACACGTCGTAATTGTAGCGTCGAAATACTCAACATTGAAATGTCTTAGGATAACCCAAACAAACTTTACCCTCTTTGGAATCGCCCGTGTCTTAATTCTACTAGTTAGGAATTTCTAACATATGAAAGTTGCCCTATCACATTGTTAGACGTTTGATTTTTCCTATTTTACGTCGACAAATATAGTGAGATTAATTTAAAATCATTTCGGCGGTACTCCAGTTTCTAAAAAATATAATCTAAATTGACATATTTTCAAATAGATTATCTCAAGTAAAAACACATACCATAATTTGTTTATAGCGAGTTGCTTTAAACTCATATGAGCGTTTAAAGTAATTTATAGAAATTACTTATCCATGTTGGTACAATCCAAGAAAAATTTTAAATGATTTGTTTTTGGAATACCAGTTATTAAAAATGAAAGAGAATAAATGATATTTATGAGCTTGTTCGAGGTTTATCCGATGTCACTTGTTTTTTTTATTTACCAAAAAAATTTGTGTCACACAATACTTAAGTCGTATTAATATCTTACCAACTTTGATATCTTTTATATATATTATTGAGTCATATTAAACTCTTATCGATTTTTTTGATATCATTCATATATATTATTGAAGTAGTTTTTTAATAAATATATAAAATACTAATGAATTTATTTTATGTATTTACCATTCTAGCCTTTAACCTAACTATAATGCTATATATGCTCTACGAAGGTCTCAGACAATATCAAATCTCAACAATCTTCCTCGAGCAGCCATCTCCTTAATCCCCCAATTTTCTCCGATCTGGAGACCAAATCCATTATTCTCTTCCTGTTTCTTCGACTCAAGTAGGAAGAAGACTCTTCTCTTCCTGCTTCGACTCAACTAAGAAGAAGATCGGGAAGGGAGTTTGTACTCGATCGACGTGGACGGTCGAAGATGAGATCATCGGAGCTCAACGCTGACCAAAGTCACCTTGTTGTCCACTTTTGTTACCTGACCATAAGGTAACTACTGAATCTATAAATCTCTTTGTCTTTATAGTTTTTTTGATCTGATGTCCTCAAACATTATATCTGTGATAGGTTGAAGCTCATACTTTCCGGCCATTTAATCTAAATATGTATCCATTTATTTTGCAACTTTATGATGTAAAGATGTCTAAATCCATCCAAAAAAAAAGGCATAACGAAACAAAAGGACATCTAAAAGTTTTTATTGCTAATATAGTTGATATTACTCACCTTCTAAGTTAATTACCAGCCACAAGATCATAGTGGACTACTATCTTAGTACTCATACCTTGTACAGAATTTGTAAAATATTTGAATTAAAAAAATTTATTACCGTAAAGAATGGATTGATAAGACATCTTAAATAGTAACATAATGTAAAAAAGAAAAACAAATGTATCTACATCGAGATTTCGTAATGAATTACAGTATCTTGGTATTAAAAAAATATATTGAAGTCAACTACCCCTAAAAAAGAAAAAAAAAATGTTGAAGTTAAAAACAAAACAAAAAAAAAACTAATAATTAGAATACATTTTTTTTAAAAAAGAAGATTTATCTCTCTTTACAGAATTGTGAAAACTAACATACAATGAACTATATAACTGCATAATCTATTAACATGTTGAGAAAATTAAACTAGTAGTTTTCTAGAAATTTTGAAAAAAAGATGTTTATTAGACATCAGCTTTTTCTCGAAAGGAATTATAAGAAACTACAAAAGACACGAGTATTATGATATTCTAACTTCTAACTTCCAAGACCATAACATACAACTCAATTGGGACAAAATGACATTGTTTTTGGCTAGTAAATGACATTGTTTTCTTATCCACTCCTTCTAAATTTGATAGTATATTGTTTTGCGTACCTTAAAAACCCCTCAATAAAATTAACCCTAATAGAAAATATCAATTTACCCTTGTTCTTTGTTGTCCAAACTTACACAAAACAAAACTCAAGTTTGGAAGAAATAGAATCCGTAGTACGTACTTATACATTTTAAGTTCTCTTATCATTAGCACAATCATTTCATTAATATCTCGCTATCTCTGAAGTCCTCGTATTTCATCTATCATTATCCAACATCTTAGTTATTCTTAGTCCTAATTCAATTCTTATGTTAGAATAACATTTCTCAACTTGTTTCCGCACTTATATTATTCCGATCATTCTATGTTAAACCCTCAACGACATTCCGCAACTAACCTAACAACTTATCACAAATAAATAAATAATTAATTATATTTTATATAATTGGCTATTGCCGAAAATTAAGTTAATGAAAAATTAAATTAATGAAATTAAACGGGTTTTGGGTTTCGAGTCTAACTAGATCGGATCTAGTTACAAAACGGTTAGTGGTACTAGACGGCACCAGTTGGCAACAGATGGCAAGGTAAGCTAACATGGAGACCCGGGATCGACTCCTCCCTACAACAAGTGTTAGATATTTAGGTAAGTAGGAGGTCGGCAGTTCGAGCCTCACTTACAACAGAAAACAAATACAAACACAGGTTAAAGTGATAACCTGGAGGCCCGAGTTCGAGTCTTGGTGACGGAGAGAAAAGGGCATGGCGAAGCATGGAGAGGTAGGTTGGACATCCCAAGTTCGACACCCATTCACTGCAGTTTCCCATCTTTCACTCTCCTTCAACTCCAACCAACTACGTACGACATCAGAATGCCTGAAACGACGCTCAACCTACTGGCTCAAGGTCTGGCGGCGGTGTGGCGACGTGAAGCTCCGGCGATTGTAGTGGTTGCAGGAAGGCTAGGCGGTTGTTGAGATGGGTGGTTTGATTGGTGTCGGGGAGAAAGGTTGTAGAGGAGGCTTGCCGACGCTGGGAGAGTGAAACAGTTGGGGAAAGATGGAAGAAATGGTGGCTAGTGGCAGGAGGAGTCGGCGTCAAAGCAGAGGGGAATGAGGTGTTCGAAGGAGAAGGTGAGAAGGAAGGGAAAGGAAGAGGGAGGAGGGAGGAGGGAGTCGGTGCAGGTCTGGTACCTATTGCCGCCTCCTGTGATCGTAGGTGTACATGTAGTCGTTCGAGAGGGAGGTGAGGTGCACGAGTCGGGAAGGAGGTGAATGACTGTTGTTGAGAGAGAGACGAGATTAAGTTATCGTCTTCAATGCTTTGCTTCAACGGTTGGTGTTCAAGTGCCTTCACTACTGTGTAATGAACTGATAAACTAGATATGAACCTTTTTCGACAAAAACAACAGATCTAGAATGATCCTGCTCAAAAACAACAATTCAAACCAACAAACAAAGATTTGGTGACGCAGTTCGGGTTAAACCCTAATCCGCGGGATTTCAGGAGGGGAAATCCGTCCCAATCCACCAGGTAGATAGAACGTATGATTACAAGTAACAACAGTTTCAAATCAAGACCAATAAAACCCTAACCAAGAGAAACTAAACAAGAACAGCAAGATAATAGAAGCCAGATGATGTCAACACAACTAGATACAAGCTTCCAGTGAAGCTTGTGATCCAAATCTGATCTTCCCACGAAACACACAAGATCGCTTCTCACTTTTCTCTCTTTTCTTCTCTCTTTCTCTCTTTCGCTTCTTGGAGAAGAGGAACTCAGAAATCGGCCGAGGGTTTGCATAGTACCGCCACAACTTTGGAATGAAGCTTTTATACCTAGGGTTAAAAGAAGACGGCAACATCACGTGAAGTCATCACGTGATCTCATTAATCTAGCAATAAGACGGGTCAAGGCAAACCCAGCAACAAAAGGCCCAACTAGCACAAACTACACCGGCAACCCCATCATTTACACATATTTACATATAACATCTAAAACTTATTAAGTTTCCCATGCCATAATGGCACAATATAAAAGATCACCATACACATTGTTTCATCTTAGGTTATGTTTGAATCATGTCAGGATTCACTTAACATTTTAAGTGCCCTTGTACACTATCAAACAAGTCCTAAGCCACCAACTAATGTATAGGCATTCAAGCATATGTGTGATAGGGATTAATGGTACAAGTATTTGAAGTTGTATTAATTATATGTACAACCTATTAATTATTAACATAACATGAATATATATATATATATATAATCACTCAACATTATAACTTTTCCCCTATCTTTCAACCCAGACAAACCGGTCTCACACGCATCCCGATGCATCCCGATGACAATCATCAAAATATATATATATATATATATATATATATATATATATATATATATATATATATATATATATATATATATATATATATATATATATAATCACTCAAGTCAAACTGCAAAGTACATAAAAACACATAACACATAAGCGGCCTTTGGATTAACTCGTCGTACTTAAAGTCGTCCCTAACTCGGCATGCTGCTCCGGTTATTAGCTCCTAATAATATCCCTTGTTTCTCAAGTGGACTCATCGATTCCCCTTCGGGACCACTGAATCTTTATCATCGAAATTTTCTTCGCCTGTAGTCATCTAACACTCCTCTCCAATATAGTTATCGGGTGCTCGGAAAAGTGTGGTTCGGTTCATCAGTCAAACCCTCATGGTTGACTACATGTCGTGGGTCCTGTATATATTCTTTGAGTCGAGATACATGAAAAACCGAATGCACGTTCTCTAAGATAGATGGGAGGTTAACCGGTAGGCAACCTCCCCGAACCGCTCCAATATCTCGCCTCAAGTTGGTGATAATCTTAACCAAACATGTGAACCTATTCGAACCCTAGCGGTCTACGCCTCTTATCAACATAAGACCTTTGGTGACTCTGAGCTGCTAGCCTCCGCTCCCTTATCAAAGCTACCCGAGCTTGTAGTTATGTATCTGTTCTCGCAATCTCGAAGTGAACCGTCCATCTCGATCTGAGACAATGGTTCCAAGCACCCCATGCAGCTTCACGGTTTGTCTCGTGAACTATTCTGCTAACCGACACATTGGTCACGGTTCCTTGATGGGAATGAACGGTCGGTCTGGTTTAGACTATTCCCTATTACCCAATTATAAAAGTTGCTAAGTGAGTCCTATGAACTCACCTTATCCGTACTGGTCTCCAACGTTATTCGCGATCTGCTAGTCAGTGATCCGAATCTTGATCAAGATATATCAACCCTTAGTACTATATCAACCCTTAATACTTCTCGACTTATCTTTCTAATCAATCACGGTATGATATCTAACACCGATACCTTGTAAGAATCAAAGACGTTTTATAATATTTATTTATAAAAAAAATGTGAATTAGAAGGAACAAAAAATATCGCTATCGTCCTTCGTTCACCAACAAATGTAATTAACTACACTAAAAAAATGTAATTATTGATTTTATTAAATTTTTTGTAATTAGATTTATTTACATAGGAAGTTTTAATAGAAGGAACAATAAGATCTTCAAAAAGATGCGTAGAGACGAATAAAAATATTTTAATTTTTAAAGTAAATACTAATTCAATTAGATTTAGTTGTATTTGTTATAATTTGTTGAATTATTTAATTAATTTCAGTTTATTAACTATTATAGAAGCTATGTTTACTTATAGCTGTTATGATTTGATGATTAGGTATTTTCGTTGTGTAGGATGCTAACATGTAAAATTGGCATTAATGTGTTGTGTTTTAGTAAGATACTAGTTTTAATATCCGTACCCTGCACGGGTTAGACGATAATTGTGTGTCAAAAAAATGTTTGATAATTCATTATGTTGAGAATTGTCTTAATTGTTACGTGATACTTGTTGTAAGACTTTAATTTTCACATTATGAATGGAAAGCAAGAAAAGAATTCAAATCCTGCAATAACAATCGGGAAGGAGGATTTCGGGACAACATCATTTGACATACTCGAATGTCAAAGTTAATATCAATTCAAGAAAAAATTAGGGTTTATTAAATTAAATGTTAGAGTATGTGATTTGGGTTAACGAATAGACGACATTGTAAAGTTAATGAGGTGACCGCACAAAATTCCGTCAAGTATCGGTTCAAAGCTTGTTTTATTATATAAGATAGATACGAAGTCATGTGTAAAACATATACTAAAAAAAAGGTGTCAAATCATAAAATTTAAATTAACAATATTAAAAATAATATATTAAAATATAAATGAAAGAGATTTATATAATATAAGTAACATGTCTGAGTCAAAAATTACAATATCAAATAGTTAAATTCAAATAGTGAATAACCTAACAATTAGTAAGACTAATAGCATATGTCAAGTTATTAAAATAATAAATATTACCCAAAAGTTTTTTAAAAAAAAAAATTCAAAATAATATCAACTATAAATTAAACTCAAAATAATACGAACTTTGAAAATTATTGAAAATTGAAAATTATTGAAAATGATACATACTATCAACGTATTTATAAAAAAAAATATAACTTATTTTTCCGAAAAAAAAATCTAACTCCGGTGAAGATTTGACAACTATTTTTTTACATGTCATTAAAAAAATTTAGGTTTATTTGTGTAATATGGATTTTATTTTATAAATAAAATATTATGGTAAAAGTCATAAATTAAGTAAAATATTTTTAATTTTTATTATAAAAAAATCAAAACATTTGTGATTTTTTTTTGAGTTTTTTTCTCTTGATTTTTTACATACTTTGTATAAATGATAAATAATATGATTAAAAGTATTTGATTTATTTTTAAAAAGTCGATATATATGTTGTGTTAAATTGAAATTATTTTTTTCGTATTTTTTATATATTTTAAATATTAAATTTATGAGTTTTTATATAAAATTATTCAAAATATCTGAAATTTTTTTCAAAAATTATTAAAATCGAATTTTTTTAAAATGATAAAACTATTATTATAAAAAATGAATTTTTCATTATGAAAATATTTATTCTAAAAAAATGAATAAATAATTTTGTTAATCATTTGAAAAAAAACTGATTTTAGAAAAAAAAAGTTTATAAGTTTTTGGAAAAAAAGTTTAACTTAAAATTAAAAATATAAATAAAAATATTAAGATCGTAAAAAATTTAAATAAATAATAAAGTTCATAAGTCGTGAAAAAAGCAACGTTGAGTTGAAACATATATGTAAACAAAATAAGATTAAATTTAAAATAAAGTTTATAAGTTATAAAAGTTATAAGTTCAGTTGAAAATTAAAAAATATAAGTTGAAAAAATTAAGATCTTTAAAATTTGACTGCAAATTTTAGTGTTTAGATTTTTTAACTACAAATAATTAAAGGTCAATTAATAATATGAGGGACTAAAAAAAATAGTTAGTAAAGTATTTAAAATAAATTCGTAAATTTAATTTTTAAAAATAATTTTTGTTAACATGGTGGGACCTGGATTAACAAAGAATTGACACGTATAAATTTAATGACGTGGATTCATAAGATTGTGCCACGTGTAAATTTAATGACGTGGATTCACCAGACTGTGCCACGTATAAGTTCACGGGCTGCTTTATTATATAGATAGATATATAGATGTATAAATTAAAAAACAATATCCATAAACTGTTTTAATAAGTAAACAATCATATAAGTAAATAATCAGAGTTCCAAATAATATAATAAGATCTATTTTTATCGAATATCAATTAAGGTAATATATTATGTTTTTCTGTAATGGCGGCTATAAATTGTCTGGTCGGTCAAAGATTCCACTATAGTGATAATTGGTTGCAGAAATATCAATGTACTTTCCACATCACTACGACACTACAGCAGGGATTACTTAAAAATTATTTGTACATTATAGTATAATTTTGGAACTAATATAATAATTAAATTGTCAGCAATATCTTTCAACTGAAAAATCGTTGATTCAAGGTTTGAACAGAAGAAATTTATGAAGAAACAAGATAAGATAATGTATATAATATTATTGACATGCAACGTAATAACGTATGTATATTGGTACACAGAACATCGTCCAGATGATAGCTGCTGATTATTTACATCATTACATTAGAGCACAAACTAATATGGAGAGTATCCTATATGAAAGCCAAGTTCCTTTATAGGTTTTGCTACGTATAATATATCATAAGCTAGAAGCTAGCAGCTACCAGCTAGCAGCCCGTCAGCATGAACTATGAACCTTCTGTCACACTGATCACAGTAAAAGTATTTCATGAGCTGATACAGTATTACAAGTGACCAAATTTGAATTCAAACTACTTAATTAACAGTGGAACTCGAGCATACCTTAACATCGAGTTAGACGTATATGGTGACTCCAAATAGCCTCATACTTGTTCTGAACAGATGGATTTGGTACCAAACTCCATAAGCAGGAGACTCCATCTTATACAAGCTCACTTCATCTCCAACCCTAAGCCCCTTCTTCTTCACAAATTCCGTCCATCCTTTCGAAAACACCGGTTTCAGGTGCGAACCCTTCTTCCTCGTGTAACAGTGGAACTCGAGCCACCCCATCGCCTCGTCCAGAACCGGGAAGCACATATTGTTCTGCCCGGGTTCGAAACGAGGCAGATCCGGAAGGGACCCAGTTGGAACTGAGAGTCTGTGGTTCACATCTGTTTCCTTCAACTGCTTGGTGAATACAGGGATGGAAACAACACTCATTTTCAATTAGGCTAGAAGTAGAAGATGAAGATGGCTTAATTCAGAAGCTTATCGATCTGCTTCTTATTTATGCTGCTCTCGATTTTACTACTTACCGTATGTTTGTGTTACTAATGTGATAAATTACCGAGTGCCATGTATTACATGAAGGGTAATTCTAATTTATAAATTTCTTAACCCATAAGGTATAAATCGTATTTCTTATACATGCATGTATAGTTTCTTTACGATGTCGATGTCATATGACGTCTATCACATGATGTCACTGACTCGCTGAGGATCTAGAACTATATTGACCGCTAATTCGTTTGATTAAGTTCGTATAATATTTAAAAATGTGTATTAACTTTTTAGAAGAAAAAAGTAGGGTTTTAGTTTGTTTGAACTTTGAATACATTACAATTTTTTTTTACAACATTAGAGTTACGTTGTAGTGTATATTATTATCTGCCAAAGCGGTCCTTAACTATACTCATCTTATAAAATACTTAGTATATATGGGATTACGCACTACATCAGATTATCGAAATTACCCGATAATTACACTAAATAATGTAATATGTAAATACTAATTACAACTAATTAAAATTCAACATTTTCTGAAAGCGTTGAAAGAATGGAGTGGAATGGAAGATTTGCATAAATGAATGTATTCTTGTTATATCTATATATACCCTAAAATATACTACACCTTTTCTGACATGGTGCTCCATGATTTGAACCTTAAAGTCATAATCTTTATTAAAATTAAATTTTCATTTACTTAATTTTTTTATTTTATATAACAAAATCACATTCGCTTATTTGAGTTTGTTTTAGTATTCAACTATGATGGATGTTTTATGTAATGTGTTTAAGAGAGTAGAGATTTCGGCCAAAACAAAAGCGTCTCTATTCTTCTTTACTGATACGCGTGAAAAAAGGTTTACGTTGAGGCCGTAGATGTGTTGGTTTTTGGATGGGTTCGAAAACATGTTTATATTGATTTTGACATGAGTCTCTCATTTGATTGATTTGGATAACGAGCTTTTGTGGTGGGTAAGACAGCTCTCAACGCGGCCTCTTTGAAGGTGGCTAAGCATGAAAGAGCTTGTCTTGAAAACCAACTTTTGTTTCTTCCGCTCACTTTCGATACGTTTGGTTTTCTTGCGCCTGATGCCGTCGAGATTCTCAAGAGGGTGCAACGGGTCTTGCATGGTAATATTGTGTCACCTAAGTCTTCAGATGTAAGTGTTTAGGAGGATTGATCGAGTTTGCTATTCGAAAAGGGTTGACGGCACAACTTTGATAGTTTTAAGTTTGAATTTTCTTACAAAATAAAAAATTCAATTTTTGTTTCCTTTTATTCAGATCTAATACTCTAATAGCATTAATTCTTAAATTTTATTTCAACTTTGATAGTTTTGTTTAATCTTCAAAATTTAATTAGTTATTAATATTTTAAAAATAATGCATGAATTAGTTATTTGGATATATTTTTTAATAAAAAAATTAGAACACGAGTCATACTTTATTTATTTATTTATTTTTCAATTAATTACTTTATTTATTAGCTGATCCATCAATTTTTTAAGTCTTATCTAACACATATAACCTTTTTTTTTGTAATCTTTCCTAAGAAATTCTGTTTAATGTTAACTATTTATAATTTCATTTTCATTTTAATATGCTGATAACTTTTACAATAATATGAGGATAAACTATTTAAAATTTAAAAGTATTTATCTATCTTAATAAAGTTTATCTCAAATTTTAGTATGATGAATATTTTATTTAACTGTATTAAATAAAAAAAAAACATAATATATATGTAGATAGATAGATTATTTTTACAAAATTGTCAGTGGAAGACACTATAGGTTAAACAAGTATATAGTTGAATACAAAATCACATCTGATTGTGCTTATCCTAATTAAAGGACATAATAAAGACTATATTAAAGTAAAGAAGTTTCCCCCATATAGTTACATGGGAAACGATCAAGACATACTAGGATCAAGTTGACATACGAATATATTGAATGTTCTACTTGCGAAGAAGATAGGTAAACGAGTGATGTTCAAGTTGTTTTGTAAGAATGTCAGCCAATTTCTCCGATTAATGAATGTGAGTGATATTATCAGCTTGAACTTGATCACGAACTACATGAGAGGTATTTTCAAGACAAATGTAATTCATCAAGCCTGATGAAGAAGTCCGTAAGAGAGAACCGAGTGTGCGACAAGTAGCATAATCCGAATCACATAAGTAGAGAGCTAGAGTGTTAGAGGATAATGCCTTTGCTAGGACATGTTTTAAGGTAGAGAAGCACACAAATTCCTACTTTGCCATTGAGCAACAATTGGCTTTGTACAAATCGAGCCAAAATGTGAACTAAATAATTTAAATCTAAGTCTAATTATAGTAAGATGTGTAAGCTTGCTAACCAATCCAAGATATTATAAACAATCAAAAAGAGAAAATAAGTGGTTTAGATTAGTTCTCAAATTTTTACCATAATAATAATAGTTATCATGTAATGCATCCATATCTATATATAATTGGCCTTCAATTTTGGTCAATTGAATTCCCATGTTCTAGAAGAAGAAAATTATTTTAAAATATAAAAAAATCATTAAGAATGAAAATATGGGTTTGAGATGTGAGGGTGATTTTCATTCGTTATTTAGTCGACCCACAATCTGATTTTAGATGTAACATGCCAATTTAGTCAAAGTTTATCTATTATATAGTTACTTTCAATTATTGATTTGACTGGTTTGTATTACAACTTTACTCACCATATCTTGTTTAGATACGTATTTATATATTGAGAGTATTTGTTGGATCACTGTTCTTCGTCTTTGTCGCAGTTAAATACTCTGAATCATTTGTTCCTATCAAAGAAACGAATGAAAAATCATCGAATCCTACGTTTATATTTCTTGATACACAAGACTAGATGTTCTCCGTGGCAAATTGGGTATTCGATATTTAGTATTGAAATTGTGTATTACAATTACGATTTACGTATAACTTTAAAAAAAAAAAGTCGTGAGATTCAATTAGTCCAACTGGTAATAGGACGAGGGTAGGGCTATCAAGTATTAACTAGGTTTGAAACAAGAATTTTCGATACCAAAAATCTAATCAGATGTTTAGTCGGTAATTAGCTACAAAGTCGGATATTTAGTTACCATACTTTATAACTAATAGATTATTCTTAAATATATTGGCTTAATCTATTTTTATTTTTTTGATGAAATAAATATCATTCATCTAAATCATCATCCACAGTGACAATACTAAGTTTATGCGGAAAGAAAGCCTAAAACATAAAGAAAATCGGGTCTTTTGGCCTAACATTGCATAGCCAATGTGCGGCCTTGTTTCTACTTTGACGCACATAACTCCATTTGCAACAATCCAGATTTTGCACCCTGCCCTGCATAGCTTCCACAGACAATACACCGCCTCCCAGATTCCCCGTGTTGTAATACCATTAGAGAGTTTCGAGATAAAAGGAGAATCCGACTCACAAACAATACGCCGCCACCCTCGTTGTTCCGCTATTTGAATAGCCCACAATACGCCTTCACCCTCAGCCACTTCAACCTCCCTCGCTCTTGAAAACACTTCGACGCCGCTAACAATACCTTCCCATAACAGTTTCTTGCAATCACTCCGACTCTATATTGTCGTGAACCTTAACAGAGGCATCGGAATTGATTTTAATAACCCCTTGCATCGGCCTAGACTACTTGCCAGTCCTCAGTCTCTCCCGTTCAAATCTTGCTTGAGTGCCCTCTTCGATCTCCATGGTGATCTTACATAATATAGATGATACCTCCTCCATAATGCCACTCGCACTCCAATGATGCCCATCAAACATCTCTCAGTTTTGAGCCTTCCAAACGCTCCACATCAGGATCAACCACCGTTGCTTGTCTTCACACGTATAGGTTTTCACCTCGTTATCAAACCATTCCCGCACACTCACTGACTTCATTCCAAATTGTCTAGCCTTCGGTATCTCACTCCAAATCGGTTGCACTCGCGGACATCCGAACAGTGCGTGGAGAGTGGTCTCCAACTGGCCACACGCAGAACACCACGGCTCAACATTCATACCCCTCTATCAATGCACGCCCTCCAAACAAAGTTCTTGATAGCCGAAAGCATATGAATACTCTAAAGATCAGACCATACACCCCGCTTAATCATACTCGTTGTAGGACCCCCCAAGTCCGACACTATTGGACTATTCTCCAAGAACAGATGATACGCTGTCTTTACAAAAAAATTACCATTAGTAGAAAAGTACCAATATGGACTATCTTGTAATTCCCAGCTAACCAACGGAATGCTCCTGATAATTCTCCCATCCTCCTCCCCGAACACTGTATCGTATCTATGACATCTGTCCTCCATGAGCCATTAGCCTAATCAATATTAGATAACACGTGACTCAAACCTTACCAATATTCTTCCAGCTAATGTTATTAAGAGTATCAAAGACTACCAACTCCCTAAATTCTTTATCCAGGATCGTCTTTAATGGAAGCTCTTCAAGAACGGTTCCTTCTCAACAAGTTCTGCCACTACCCTGATTAACAATCTAAAAAATATCGTGGAGAGTCATAACTCCTGGCTCTGGGACCTTGATATTATGCCTAAAGTCAAGAATTTCCTTTGGAAACTATCGATTAATGGCCTTCCCACGAAAGAAAATCTAGAAAAACAGAAAGTGCCGGTTCCCATGAACTGTTCACTATGTAATTTTCCCTTTGAATCGGCTAGACACCTATTTTTTGATTGCCCCTTCCTCTTTAATAACATTAGGTCAAAGAAAATAAAAAGAGAAATAAAGGACATCCATTCAAATTGGACCAATGTTGCTAATGCTGTCCTTTCGGCTGAGGAAATAATTAAGAATAGAAAATTAACTATTCTTATAATGTCTTGGTGGAACCTTTGGTCTGTCCGTAACCAAGTTATTTTTAAGAATTTGAAACCATCCAATTTCGAACCTTTGGTTCATTCCGAGTTGCTCGACCGGGCCGAATCTAAGGACAAAAAAATCTCAGAAGGTAAGAATAAGACTAAATCCCGCAAAAAGAAAAACATTAAATGGGAAAGATCTTCGGATGGATTTGTTAAGCTCAACTTTGATGGATCCAAACGAAGCCAAGATATTTCCTCCTTTGAATACATCATCCGAGACTAGTTTGCTAAGACGGTTTCTCTAGGCTTTGGACCCTGTGGCTCGTCCTCAGTCCTTCATGCTGAAGCATGTGCGCTTAGAGAAGGTCTTCTTAGAGCTTGCGATCTCAGGGTGAACCGAATTGAAATTGAAGGGGATAACCTGACTATTATCAACTCGATTAAGCATATATGGAAACCCCCTTGGGAACTTGATCTCATTTTATCAGATATGTCTAATATTCTGTGTTTCTTTGATCAGGTTCGGGTGCGTCACATTTTCAGAGAAATCAATAGGGTTGTTGATGCTTTGGCGTGCCTCGGTTACGAGTCCCACCACTCAGCTTCCCCCTCTATGATCCTCGTGGAGGATCTCATCCGTCAGGATGCTATAGGAAGGACGATCTCCAGAAGATAGTTCTCCCTAATTTCTTACTGTGCTGTATCAAAAAAAAAAAAAACATTGATAATGAACGACGGTGAACTTTACAAAACCAAAATATTGTTGGAAGATTTAGTTCATTATAGATACATTATTTTTTATATCATTAACGATTTTTATTATCTTGAGATGAAAATATGAACTTATATATAGTTAATAAATTATATATTATTTGTTTTTTTATATTTAAGTCATATTATCAATACACACAAAATAAAAGTTCAAAGTATATATTTTGCAAATATCGTATACGACACGGATCCTAAAGTAGTTTAACCTAAAAGCATATCCATTAACACCAAATACTTCACATTCACTTATTATATTGTGCATTAAGATGGAGAAGAAAAGTAGGGACGTGTTATTTACGCGGTTTTCAAATTACTCGTTACTAGAAGGGGGAAAATTGCATGGTGGTAGCGTCCAATCTAGACATTGTTAGATGGCGGCGGCGCCCTTTTTTTAATCATGAATTATGGTGTTGTCGTAATTCAATACGGGCTTAGAACTTTGGATGTTTTTCCCAAAACCCTATTGTTAAAAAAATTTAATTAAAAAAGGGGCCGACGCCGTTGAAATGGGAAGTTTTTAATTCCTTAATAAATCTAAGGTCGTGTATATAGTTTTCCGAAAAAGTAGGATTAGAATTGAGGAATACATACATTTACGACACCCGTACTAATAAAATACTAATTAGCTATATATATATATTAGAAAATCTAAGGGTGGACACGAGACGAGATCGGACCGGATTGAGGTCACCCCACACCCCGTTCTGACTCTTATACATGGGAAGGGATTTGAACGAGTCATGTGTTTTTTAAATGAATATCGTCATCCCTATGCCGGTTGGGACTAGGACGGAATAATATTAATCCCGTTTGATCTATAATTATTTATCTTGTTTAAATTTTACGATGTATACACAAAAATATTTATGAATATCATAATTAAAAAGAAAGACATTAAATACCCACAATAACGTTTTACATAATCTCATCGTAATAAAATTAAATTTTGTTCAAACATCCATGATAAAAGTACAAGCCTAAGAAATTTGTATTACAAATGTAATTGAGTTATTGTTCTATTTGTCAATTTGGACATGCATAATTAAATATTTTAAATATACTACTAATATTTTGGACTTAGGGATCGATTTTATTTATATTTTAAACTAAAAGTTTCATATATAAGGGACGGGACGGGTCTAGCAGGATGAATTTAAGGCCCCTATCTAGTCTCATATATTTTTTGCGGGACGGATTCGGGGCGGAATTGTTATTTTTTGGATGAAATATTGCCGAATCGAAATTTGCGGGATTTGTGTTCACCCTCCTTAGAAAATCGAAGTAAAAGTAAGGTTTGCATATACCAATTCTATAGAGCCTAAACAAACTAAGCCCAAACAGCAAACCAGATTATTACATATCTTGTCGTATTTTAGTGAGTATATTAGTGTCTCAGGTGTACGTACTTTTTATGAATGATATGAGAATGTAAATTTTATCCGATACTCGTTAGGTTATCCAACTTTATATATATATATAAGTTGTAAAGTATATAATTTGATCGAGATAATACATAGTTTACGCCCAACTTGTAATCGAAGTATACATAGAATAGTAGCTAGTACGAGTTTAGAAATGGCTGCACGTGGTCAAAGTTACCAAATTACAAGTAACTAACACAAGGATTTTTTTGTGAACAAATGAGAAAATCTTGGAATAATGAAATGAGGTGAATGAATGCATATGTGGTCCTCGTTAGTCAACAAGCTTTATATGTAACCTTGTTTTGGTCATAGTCAAAATTGGCTTGCTCCGTCTCTCTTCCATTGATTTATTTTTGTTATTATGGATAAGATCGTTAACAGCTCTGATGTTCACCCGTTAAAATTCATTGGATGTATCTACCGATTAATTTGGATTGTGTTCATCATCTTATGGTTAATAGTTATTGTTTACTAATAACGCATTTTAAGTAATTTCAGTATTTCACCCGTATGTTACAAAATTCATTTTGAAAACAAATACAATCAGTAAATAAAGCATAAGACATTATTAATTATGACATAAATTACAATGAGTTTGGAGGTTAAGTAACTAAACATATGCAATAAATTTAAAAAAAAATACTTTCTCCGTTTCTCAAAAGATGTCATTAGGGTAAAAACACACATATTAAGAAATCTTATACTATTTAATGATGCATAACAATTTTAAAAAAGTGTATAAAAACGATAGTATAATTTAGAGAGTTGTATGAGAATAAATAAAATATTGTTTTGAAAATACAAACAATAAATGAAAAGGTAGTTAGAGTGATATTTATAGAAAGTTTGAGTATTAATAACACCTATAATGTCAAAAATTATGAAATAAAATTTTAGAATTTAAATGAAAAATATTAGAAAATAAAGGGAATATATATCGAGTGATACTAAATGTGAAAATTAAAGCATTCATGATAGATTTGACCAGAAATTTAAACAAATTGTGTGGGGGGTGTATCGTGCACTCTAATGAGAATGCATGATTAGCTCCTATGGGTTGCATGTTCCATCATTTTTAGTGGTTTCATCACTGTCTACATTAGGGTCATCACTCTTCACTTCAAGTCTTTAACCATGCATACTACGGAATAATATAATTCGTGAAAAAGATAAATCGTAGTACGTTAAATTACAAAATTGCAAAAGGGATTATAATCTAGACAACACATAAACAACGTACAATGTACGATATTTTTGGATAATCAACTAGTACAAGTCATGCGCAATCATGCTTACACCGGTAGACAACATTTATCATGTGAACAACTCGCATTGTGTGTAAACATAAAAAATATATAATAAATAAATGGACTAATAACAATCAAGAAATATAACAAAATTTTTTAATCATTAAAAAAATATAGTGTAAAACTTTGTCTTTTGATAATACCTTGGATAAAGTTTATAGACTTATGACAACTAGGTTATATTTTTATCTTGCATTCTAGTCATAACAACAATCTGTAACTAAACAAGTCTTAATTAGTTTCACTTTGTCATATTTAACCAAGTTGATAGTCGAGATTTTCATCTCCAACCTGAAGAAGAATATATCAACTTGTATATACTTATTTTTTATTCTTATGCAATAATTAAAGAGTAATTATGTATTTTACATACTCCCTCTATTTCTCAATACTTGTCATTTGAACTCTAAGATTTTGTTTCATATTATTTGGTCTTATAGAGATGTTATTAATACTCAAACTTTCTATAAATATAATTCTAACTATTTTTTCATTTATTATTTGTATTTTCAATGCAATATTTTATTTCTACCTATACAACTCTCTACATTTTACTATTATTTTTATACATTTTTTAAAAATTATTATCCATTATTAAATATTATAATTTCTGCTTTTAGATTTTTTAATATGTGTGTTTTTTACCCTAACGACATGTATTAAGAAACGGAGAGAGTATAAGACTTAGGGTTATTATAAATACGCTTTAATGATTAATGAATTGAATATGGGTTGGGGTGAGTGGAGTAGGATACCAATGAAATCATCCATTCGTGTACAAAATTCACATGAATTTCTGAGGTTACATAATTATCCGTACAATTCAACCCTTTGAAATTAGCGTGCATGGCGGCTGATGACCAACTTCAGTCAAAAAGTTTCTTTTCGTAGCTACAAAACAAATGCATTAACTTAGCAAATTACATATATACATAAATAACTTATGATAATATTATACAACAATTCACAGATTTACATTCCACAAGTACTTGGAGAACTTCAAACACGTTTATAATTAACACTACTCTTAATTATTACAGTATACCCCATCTTTCATAATAATAATTCTGACCAGTGACCACTCATCCAAATATATACACAAACAACAGTGAACTTATCCATTTATATATTTCATGTGGGCGGTGAGGTGGTCAAAGTTCATAGGGTTATATTGACACCGAAAAGTCTAAGAGTTTTTCTAGTGACAGTGATCCGGTAGGACACAAGAGAATGAAGAGACTCGAGTTTGTACAAGGTAACCTCATCTCCAACACTGAGGTGGTTCCGTCGGGCAAATTCGAGCCATCCTTTAGTAAAGACCGGCTTGAGGTAACCCTTCTTCCTCTTGTAGCAGTGGAAATTGAAGGGTGGTCCGCCTTTGTCGTCGTGAACCGAGAAGCGCACAAGGTTCTTCCCCGGTTCGAAGGCGGGCAAGTTGCGGAGTGAGCGGCTTGGAACCGATAGTCTATTGCGAAGATCTGTGTTCTTAATGTGTTTCTTGAAAACTAGGGTTTCTGCCATCTTTGATTCTTTGTACTAATTAGTAGGCTAGCTAGGCTTCACTGAGAAGCTACTTCACATATGTATATAAAGGCCGAAGCCCCATGTGTAAATAAAATCTAGAAACCTAAATGACGCACACGGTGCTTGTCACGAGTCCGTCACCATTAATATATTATATATGCTTGGAACTACATTAGCCTAATAGTGGCATCTCCACTTCTAATTTGATTAGTGCTTCGTTAACCTTTTTTTCTCCAGGCCGCAAATTAATGAAACAACAAAATTACAAATATTTATATGGTATTCAAAATATTTAGGGTCCGTTTGGTTTAAACTCCGGAAACGGAAACGGAATGGAAACGAATATAGTCCATACGTACACCTTTGTTCATGAAGTTGTTGGGAATCATTCCTTGTGGTTTGAACTAATTGTAGTAGAATTTGATTAGTTTTAATACCCTATAGGGTAATAAAATAGGGGACATCAAGTGCATTTTGCATGAAACCAACCGGAATGATTCCATGAACAAAGTACATAAGTGGACTAGATTCGTTTTCATTCCGTTTCCGTTTCCGGAGTTACAACCAAACGGGGAGTAAGTAGGATCGTGCAGATTTGGACCCAAACAGAAATTATAGTTCGGACTTAAACCATAATTATTGGATCTGGTCCCGATCTATGATATTACGTTTGGATCCGATCCTAAACTTTCAGGTTCCAATCCGGACCTTTTGTTAATATTTTAAAAGGGCACGGGTACAGTCTAGTCCGGATTTGTTGGAGCATATTAGAAATTAAGGGAAAAAAAAAAGAAATTTTATATCAAAACATTCCGGTCAATAAACCTTTTATTCAAGTTGTGAAACGGTCCAGTCCGTAAGATTTCCGTAGGTAGAGGTTTTGTCCACACACCAAAATAAATAAATAAATTTTTAAAATAATTTTTTTTTTTTTAAAAAAAAGGCCTACCTATTGAATAATGGTGTGACTAAAAGAAAGCTTGGCCTCCAAGTATATGTAGTAGTCTTCTAGATGCGCTTCAATTTGCAACACTCGATAACAACTGCACCGCCCTCCTTATCTAAATAAACCCTTTAATGTCTTCAATCAACCACTTTTTTTTAATTACATATTCAGCTTTGAATCAACAAAGCTTTTTTAAGATTTAGAGTCTGTTCAGCGTAAATCTAGAGATGATTGTGGAGTTTTGAAATTTTAAGTAGAATTTATTGAGGAGTTTAAAATTTTTAAAAAGAAAAATCTAGAGATTATTGTGGAGTTTTGAAATTTTAAGTAGAATTTATTGTGGAGTTTTAAAATTTTAAAAAAGAAAAAATTGAATGAGACATCACTTTCAATAGCTTTTCTTTGAAAGGAGAACGATTAAAACTTGATGATGTTTGAAATAGTAGCTTTTTTTTAAACAAAAAGTAGATTTTTAGGGGTTTTAGAAAGTTGTGCTTCGAACCGATAATCAAACAGCTTTCATTTTCTTCTAATGTTACCCCTTTCACCACAACTCTAAAATCATACAAATATATTACTCCTTCCGTTTCTCAATACATGTCGTTAGGGTAAAAACACACATATTAAAAAATCTAAAAGTAGAAATTATAATATTTAATGATGTATAATAATTTTTAAAAATTGTATAAAAATGATAGTAAAATGTAGAGAGTTGTATAGGAAGAGATGAAATATTGCATTGAAAATACAAATAATAAATGAAAAGGTAGTTAGAATTATATTTATAAAAAGTTTGAGTAACAATGACATCTATAAGGCCAAATAATATGAAACAAAATCTTAGAGTTCAAATGACAAGTATTGGAAAACAGAGGGAGTAATTATTATTGAGATAAATGGGGTATAAATGCACATATTTTTTTTTTGACGGCATATATTTTAATCTTGGTATAAAGTGTGTAGGGTTGATTAATTAGTGGTATTAATTGTGTAGGTATAAATAGGTTTTTTTCATTTTTTCCCCCTCTCCCCGCTTCCTTACTCATCTCTCTCGCGAACCCTACTGACGACGATTCGAGTGGCGATTTCATACCCGATTGATCTTCTCTTCAGGTTCGTCTCTGTTCTTCTTCGATTTCTTCTTCTTCGTCACATTAATTGATTCATTCTTTGATTTCTACCTGTTTCCAGTATCTTCATTGTGTGTGTTGTTACGGCTATTTCTGTCGATTTGGTTGCCAATTTCTCCTGTGAAGAAGAACAATCACAGGTTCGTTCCTCTTTGTGGTTCGCCTTCTTTCTTCTACTTTGATTTCTTCTTCTTCGTCCAATGAAGTAGTCATTGTCTGTGTTGTTACTTTTATGCTAGGTTTTTGTCGTCATTTTTGGTTTTATGCTAGGTTTCTGCTAGTTACTTTCTTCTTGTTCATTGTTTTCAGTTTCTTCATTGTCTTCTTCCTAGGTTTATGCTTTCTGGATGTTTTTTTTGTTACTCTTGATAACATGAATTATCGACCTAGTTTAGTAGAGCATATAGTTAGTTTTCCCTTTTCCTGCATGTTTTAGCCTTAAGTTGTGTTCTTTATACTTGTTTAATGAGACTTTGCGAGTATAGATGTCTACACACACTTTTGGTGTCTTTGTAGGTATTTTGGCGTGTTTCAGAGCTAAAACGATGCATTTGAGGATCAGGCCTCGGGATGGACGCTTAGGAGCGATCACGTAGGCACGAGAAATGAGGAAAAGACGAGCCAAGACGAAACGCCCGAGATTGGAGCAATCTCGGTCGAGATCCACATGATCTCGGCCGAGATCCGAGCCAGCTCGACCGAGATCCCATATCAGAAGTTTCTGTCGAAGAATCTCGGTCCCGATCTCGGCCGAGATTTTTCACATTTGACCGAGATTTCTGACCGAGATTTCGTCAACGCTGGATCACGAAGCAAATCTCGGCCCCGATCGAGATTTCCGACCGAGATTCCTGTTCGCCGATTTATTTCGTTAATTTTCGGATTTGTTTTAGGGCAGCCCGTTGCGGGATATAAAAGGAAAGCCCTAAATGATTTCCGGGGGTTCTCGTTTCATTCTAATTTCGAGCACCTTTGGATAGAGTTTTTTCCCCCTTTTCTTCTCCCTTTGCCCTAGACCATTGTTAGCCATTGTTGAACTTGTTTGAGCTTGGAGGAACTTCGCGAATATTGGAGAATTTGACGTTTTGCTAATCCTCTATCAATAAAGCTGAGTTTCTTCTTTAATCTCTATTTTAGATTCTTGTTTATGCATTCTCTCTTGAATTGATTGAATTGATTGGATTGATAATTGCTTCTTCCATTGAATTGCTTGGATTGATGATTGTTTCTTCCATTGAATTGAGTGGATTGATGATTGCGTTTGAAATGTCGATTGTTGGCTAAAACTCTTGTGGATCCAAGGTGAATTGGGATTTGTTTATACCCGGACTATGATGGAATTGTGCTTATTGCTTGGTTTGAATAGCTTTGAAATCCTTTGGTTGGCTTGTTCTTGAACCTAGTTAGAATTCATCTAGCTAGTAACCTAATCCGGAACTGAGACTTACCCGGTAATGTTCCGCTTAGATACTTGAGTGTTCGACCATAAGTAATAGAGGTGAAAACCTCTATTGGGTTGAGTGTGCCTAGATTCTGTCCTAAGTAGGGTAATACCTGAGACTTACCCGGTAATGGTTTACCTTTCCCTTAGTTCGGAGTTTGGTTTGTTTAGAATTTCCTACCTCTCTACCTTGAGACTTACCCGGTAATAGGTAGTTGGTTTGGAACTAGATAGTCTTGAGACTTACCCGGCAATAGACTATCAGTTTAGAAATGTTCTTCCCTGAATTTGTAACCATAGATCTTTTGAGAGATTTCCTGAGTCCGTGCGTATAAACAATGACCTTGAATCCTTGGAATCCGCATTTTCTTTATTGATATACTTTCGTTTGTCTGTTTTACTTGGTTTTCGATCAAATCTGTTATTTGATTGCAAACTCTACAGAAAACCCTTCAAAACTCCTTTGATCTTTCTTCCCTTCTTTTCCAACCTCGTTCTTTTATTTTGATTTACGCTATCTGTGATCACATTTGCATTCCAAACATTTAGTCCTTGAGTTCGACCTTGGAATACTTACCCTAACTGTAATTGACCCATACACTGTGGGTTCGCTACAAATTGGGTGTTTATTTCTTGTTTATAAATTTAAAACATACCGTGTTTTTACTAACATGTGAGCTTTTATCATTATTGTTAAAAGTTTATAGGGGCGTGAAAATACCGAACAACTCTCTTCTCTTCATTGTTATGTACTTACTCTCTATTTCCCAACACTTAGTTATGTAGTTATTCTCTTCATTTCATTAAGTGATTTATTGTCTGTATTCTACTTGTTATGTAGCTACTCTTTTCTTCAATGTCTTCATTGTCGTGATTTTTGTACACCACCATTACTAATGCCCCAAAAACACAAACAGATGTACCTACAAACTTCATTTGCCCTATTTTGAACACATTCACTGTTTCTTTTCTGCATAAAGAAAAATAAATGTGGAATGGATCTTGAAACACAGAAACTTGCAGATGACTATGGGAAATGTTTATTAAACTGACCCCATGATTGTAGCCAACAGAAATGTGAACACAGGAATTGAGGGTTGTATCGTTGCAGCATAAGTTGGATTGGTGTAGCTACGACCAAAGAGAAATAAAAGCTGGTTACAAATATCCTAAGCAGATGTCATGTTTGAAAGTTAGTAGATGTTACAACTATCATTGTGCTTAAAATACAAAATTTATTGAAAGGTGCTTACCCTGTGAGCCCTAGAAACAAAAATGCAATCAGTAACTTCTTAGTCATTGGTGGTTGAACTTACCTACACAATAGATATCATTATGTAGTTATTCTCTTCATCCCATTAAGTGATTTATTGTTTGTATTCTACTTGTTATGTAGTTACTCTCTTCTTCAGTGTCTTCCTTGTCGTGATTTTTGGTTATCTGGATAGTTATGTACTTACCCTCTTCTTCCCAGTGTATTATTGTCTTTTTCTTTGTTTTGTTCTTTGGTAATAGTCTTTTTTTATTTGTTATTGGTTCTTCTCTGTTGGGTAATAGACTTATGTTTTCTTATATGTTCTCAGGTAATATAATGTCTACTAAAGATCAAGCATCTCTTCAAGATGAACCTGAGACTTCAAAATCTGTAAGTCCTTTTATGTACTTGTTTCTGTTGAATATTTGTTGTGGAGCAGCTGGTCAACTTCAAGATCTGTTATATAGTTGTTTATGAATATGTATCTTTTCTTACACTTATTTCAGTTGAGGTCAAATTTAGTCGAAACCAAGCACTTCTACTTCTTTTAAAGTTAGTACTTTCTCTACTGTCTTTATTCATTTTTTTAATATCAATTATTAATATATTTTGTGTTTTTTGAAGTTCAAATATAGGTGGATTGAGACTCCATCTCTTGAAAATTCTAGAATCAACAACTTCTCGAGGATGTCGTTGATTCCTTTTATTTTAGAAGGGTTGTCTCCCCCTGACAAGGAATTTTTGTTAAATGGTATTTTTGAGGACATATTTAGGATGGGTGATAAGCTTAGGACTTCTAAAAAGCTTATTCATTTTATGTTTCTTCATGAAGTCGTTACCAAACGTAAAAACTCTATGTGGTTTGGTATTGGTAACAAACTGTTACGTTTTGGACTTCTGAGTTTTTTTATTACTCGTCTAGATTGTTCTAGATCAGATGATTTCGAACAACAAGAAATCTCATTTTCTGATATGAAGGATGTTGTTGGCAATGAAAGATGTACAATAGCTCATTTGGAAGAGCTCTATAAAACTGAGCCTGTAGAATCTCCGAACAAGATCAAAATGGCGTTACTTCTTTTTGTTGAAGGGGTTCTAGTTTCAAGGGACAAGAAAACCATGATATCCCAATCTGTCATTAATCTTCTCCCTGACATGAATGCCTTTGACACACATAACTGGAGGCGTCAATCGTTTGAGAAAACTCTTCACTTCTTTCAAACATGTGAGCCTGCAAAGGAAAGAGCTAGCGGAAACTATAACATTGGCGGCTTTCCTATTGCTCTGCAGGTAATGTTATTTGCTGAAATTTTGCTTTATATTAATATCCTCTATCTTTGCTTCTTACTACTTATTATATTTTTATTGTTTGTAGATTATGAATTTTGAAGCCCTTCCACCCTTAGCCTCATTGTTTGCACACATAGATCCAACTGCTCAATTCCTTGCGTTAAAATATCAGTCCCGTACCCTATCTAGGAAAGCTTTTGGGTATGCTGATATTAAGTCTGTTGTTGCTTCATTGGAAGATGATAGTATAATTTCTGTTGATTTTAGTGAAGATAATGATGATGCTCAGTGGAGGGGTAATGAGTGTACAAATTCTAGACTTAAAAGTCTATTTGAGTTGGGATTGAATGCTCGTTCTGTTCAAATTTGTAATTTAATCAGTGAAAAAGTCCACAAACAAAGGTGTGTATAATATCATATATTTAAGTTATCTTAGTTTCAATTCACTTATTTTTCTCATTTTATTATTTTCTTTATTGACAGTTATAAACAAATCAAAGTTTCGGTTGAACAAGAATCTGATGGGGATGATTTTGTTAATCCCCCTTAGAAACTTGTTGTTTCTAAACCTGTTCCACAAAAACCAGCTGACAAGAAGAAGAAGAAGAAGACGGCATTCCAGGAGGCTGATATGTCCGCTCCTGCATCTCCTTCTTCACGGTAAAATTTTACATTCCTAGTTATTCTGTTAATTTTGGTTATAGTTATTACATTAAATGTTTTGTAATATGTTTTTAGTTACCCAATCAGGTCTAAGACCAAGGCTCTTGTTATTTCACCTTTTGAACCTCTTGAGCCTTCGGAACCTTCCGAGTCTGCTGCGAAGAAGGAATCGAAAAAAAGGAAGGTTGTTTCTCCTTCTTCACGGTAATAGTTCATAAGGTTTGGGTAAAAGGTTGGGTAATAGAGATTGCTAACATAGTTGTTTGTTTTCTGATTTTGTAGTTACCCTAAAAGGTCTAAGGGCAAGGCTCCCCAGATTGACTCAGTTGTTGATCAGGAGCCTGTTGATCCCGCAATTGGCACAACTGGTGGTGATGCTACGTGAGTATATATTTTACTCAGTATTTTATATCTTTTTTACAAGTGTAATGTAATAAAAAAAATTTATTCTTCACTGCAGTGTTGGGAGTACACCATCTTAGGTAACATTAATTCTTGATCAGCTGAATAAAGTGAAGAATGTGTAGCCTCAGTTGGCTGAACACATTCAACTTCAAGGGAATACAATTGAATATTTAGTTTCTTACTCTAGAGATTGAGGTGTTCTCTATGAGAAAATTGATACTGAAATATTTTTGTCTAATAATCGTAATGTTACCAAACTTAAGTCCTGGATTGAATCAAAAAATGTAATTAAAACAGCTTCTACCGGGGATGCTTCTTCGTCTAAGCAACCCGAGCATGCTGCAGTTGAAGTTGGAAATCTCGAGGACGAGGAAGACAAGGAACCTCAAGCTGCAGCAGGTGAAGTTGCCAATCTTGAGGACGTGGAAGACAAGGAACCTCAAGCTGCTGCAGTTGAACTTTGCAATGTAGAAGGCAGTGAAGGAAATGCCAATGTCAATATTGTTGATGTTGGAAAATCTAAGGTATATACATATACTTGGGTAACACTATAATTTATGTACTTGTGTTATAAATCTGTTTTTTGTTTATCCTTTTCAATTTGCAGGATATTGCTCCAGATGAACCACCAAAACTGAGGGTTAGCTTGTGTTTACGCAAAGAAAGCCAGTTCAAAAAGAACTCTTTTAGGAGCAAAGTTATGTTGCCTAAGGTTCCCAAACACAGCTTTCTCTCTACGACAGAACGTGAATCGTTGTACAACTTCATTAAAGCTCCGGATGACAAAGCTCGCATTCAAGGATATATTCATCCTTTGTCAGCAAAGACTTTGGAAGCTGTATTAAAAAAGGGCGGTTGAATTTGGGATAAGGTAACACATTTTTTTGTTACCTAATGCACAGTTTTATGGTGTTATTTATACTTGAATTATGTCTTTTGGTGTTATCCTTTTTCAGCAAATAGATGAGCTTATTATGCTTTTACGCAAAGTTGTGATCGAGTATCCCGAAATCTATGGCCGTGTTGCCATTTTAGGCTGTAACGGGGCAGATGCATACAGCGAAATACGTTTCAAGGAATTTTCTGAGGTAGGTGCTGATGCCTACGAAGATTTTGGTGGGAAGTTGTATGATATATTAACAGGAGATCAACCGGCATTTTTCTGGAAGAATTTATACGATGTTGATATCATCTATTCTCCATATCACATTCTTGGCAACCATTGGGTTGCATTTGTAACACCCCAAATCCGTAGGACTCGAGGTGCTACTGGGTTAGGATCTCACAATGGATCCTGACCCTAGCGTGACAACAACTTCACTGAATCTTACAACAAGGCACCAATAGATTAAAACAAAACATGAAACTGATGTATATAGACATTTCAAAAGGATGATACAGAGTACTGCTGAGTACAAAGTCAATATGAAATCCGTACAATAATGATAAAACCGTTAGCTAACTATACACATATATAAGAAGATGCTAGAGCACAATCACACATCAGATATAATAAAAACTTCAGCATGATATCAAACATTTACCCGGTTTATTATCTTTAATAAGTCGAATCACTTAATCGTATAAATACTTATATATATATGAAGATAGGTGACACGAGGAATATAATCCTCGCCTCTGAATGCAATAGCCAACTGGAGTAGTATCAGCGCACCTCCCGTGTACCCTATGGGAGTGGTGAGGGTCCTTCCCGTATACCAGATCTGGCATGACTACAGAGAACCTCCCAGACTCCACGACGGGATGAAAGGGAAAGGTTATCACGGCCACTACAATGGGCGGTCAATATAACATAGGTCGGTGACCATAATAACACATGCTATAAAGCATATAACACATACAAACACCACTCAAGCATACATCCAATATAAGGCGCTGACGCTGGCAAGGCGCTGACGCTGGCGGGCGCTGCGGCACGGCTTTCGCAGGGGCGGTGGTTTCCAGGCGCGGGGGCGGCCTCTATGCAGAATGTAAACCCGCGGCCTCTCTTCGGCTCTTCACGTGATCAAATCACGTCTTCACTCCATCACAAACACACACATGCCACAATATACACATTCCATCAACATCCTATGTCCAAACATCTAATCCTAAGCTAAAGAAATGGAATCCAAGAAGAACGAAGAGAAGAGGAAGAAGGATGCTTACCACAGATGTGGTCCTAGGCTGCATGGAAGATCAACACACACCAAAGCTGGCTTCCAAGCTCAGCAACACACACCACTAGCATATCAACAACCACCAAGCACAACTTCCAAGCAAAACTCCAAGAGAAACTCAAGCAAGATCAAGGGAAGGGATGAAGAAGCAAGAAGGACGTAGAGCTGGATTGGAAATGTGAAGAAGTAACCCTTGATCAGCCAAGGGAAGGAAAAAAGTAAGGAAAGGTAAAACACGGGTCAAAGAAGTCAACAAAACCGGCTGCAGCCGCCGGAAACCGCAGGGGCAGTTCCATGAGCCGCAGGGACGGAAACCCGCAAGGGCGGAAGTCAGGCCCGCAGGTGCGGAAAAGCCAGTCTCGGCCCAAAGCCAATCTCGGCTATGACCCGATCTCGGTCCGAAAGAATAGGGGTCTCACATCTCACCCCCCTAAAAACAAGTTTCGTCCCGAAACTTGCAAGGTCCTTAAATCCCTCGGACTCAGAAGCCTAGGTAACACTCTCTATAACCTCAAACATAAGCATGGAGAAACTCATCCACTGCAGCAGCAAACCATACTATCCAAGGCCTAGAGGAAAACCATCTCTAGCCAAACTATAAACGTATCACAAGGCATAGAGGAATCACATTTCTAGCCGTATCATATCCATAACAGAAAGGCATGGAGGAAGAACATCTCCAGCACTACTATGTCCATCAAAATAGCATGGAGGAAAGAACCATCTCCAACTAAACTTATCATATCACAATAGCATGGAGGAAAGAACCATCTCCAGTTATAAACAAGAACCGTACTAGCACAACAAGATCTAATAAGATCATAATCACATCAAAGCTAGTATGGAATAAACACATTATAGCATATAAGCATATAAGTAGATAAGACTCACCAAGCTAGTACTAAGATCTACTCGGTGATCCTACTGGTGCACCTATCTCGGCATAGAACTCTGGATAGTTCCTCTGGATACTATCCTCAGTCTCCCATGTAGCCTTCTCGGGTCCTCGTCTCGACCACTGTATCCTCAACATAGGAATGTCCTTCGAACGCAGGCGTCTCATACCTCGCTCTAGAACTGCAATAGGATGCTCAACAAACGCGTGGTCCGGCTCAACCACCAAATCATAATAACTCACAATGTGCCTCGGATCTGGTATGTACTCCCTCAGCTGAGACACATGAAATACCGGGTGAACACCCTCTAATCTCGGAGGCAAGGCTAATCTGTAAGCTGCACTCCCAACCCGGTCCAAAATCTCGAACGGTCTGACATATCGGGGATTCAACTTCCCCTTAATGACAAATCGCCTAACACCTCATGTCGGGGACACTCTCAGCCACACATGGGCTCCAACCCTGAACTCTAGAGGTCTACGCCTCCTGTCAGCATAAGACTTCTGACGGCTCTGTGCAGTCAGCATACGCTCTCTAATCAATGCTACTCGAGCCATATCATCCTGAATCTAATCAGGTGCTAAACCACTGACACTACTCTGCTCATCCCAGCATAACGGGGTACGACATCTCTGTCCATACAGTGCCTCATATGGGGTCATCCCAATAGATGCATGCCAGCTGTTGTTGTAGGAGAACTCAACAAGTGGGAGATGATCCGTCCACACCTGTCCCCAATCCAACACACAAGCTCGCAGCATATCCTCCAGGGTCTGAATGGTCCTCTCTGACTGACCATCCGTCTGAGGATGAAACACAGTCGTGAAGTGCAAACTCGTCCCCTGGGCAGTCTGAATCTGCTGCCAGAATCTCGAGGTAAATCGTCCATCTCTGTTTGAGACGATCGTCCTCGGTACCCCATGGAGTCTCACTATCTGCCTAGTGTACTCCTCAGCTAATCTGCTCACTGGCCACGTCTCCCTGATAGGAATGAAACGTTCCGTCTTCGTCAATCTGTCAACAATGACCCAGATGGCATCAAAACTCCGGCTCAGCCTCAATCCAGTCACAAAATCCATGGTGACGTCCTCCCACTTCCTCTGTGGAACAGGAAGTGGATGGAGCTCACCTCCAGGTCTGAAATGCTCGATCTTGACCTGCTGGCAAGTCGCACACTAGGCCACAAATCTGGCTACATCGGGCTTCAGCCCTCCCCACCAATATATACGTCTCAAGTCCTAATACATCTTACTCGTACCTGGATGTACAGAGTAAGGTGTATAGTGAGCCTCCTGTAAAATCCTCTGCCTCAGCTCTGTATCAACAGGTACACAGACGTGACCGCGGCGCCTCAAAACTCCATCTGCTCCAAGCAGGAACTGTGGTGCCTCATCCCGAGACATCCTATCTTGTATCCTCATCAAAGTAAGGCAGGTCTCCTGCTTCTGTTGGATCTCGCCCAACAGATCAGGAAGGACCTCTAATGTACACAGTTGGGCATCCTCATCAGGAAACTGAATGTCCAACTCTAACCAGATCAGGTCTCTCTGCAACTGATGCTGAACTATCAGCCTCGCAATCGCCTGCTCTCGAGGCGTCTTCCTGCTCAAGGCGTCGGCGACAACGTTCGCCCTCCCCGGATGGTACAGGATCTCTAAATCAAAGTCCTTGATCAGCTCAAGCCACCTACGCTAGCGGTTATTCAATTCCCGTTGCGTGAAAATATACTTCAGACTCTTATGGTCTGTGAAGATATGACAAGTAGCACCATACAGGTAATGTCTCCAGATCTTCAGTGCATGAACTACCGCTGCCAACTCCAAATCATGAGTCGGGTAGTTCTCCTCATACGTCTTCAACTGTCGAGACGCATAAGCAATAACTCTGCCTCGCTGCATCAAAACACATCTTAAGTCTAGCTTGGATGCATCACTATAAACCACAAAATCCTCAGTACCCTCTGGCTGTGCCAAAATAGGAGCAGAAGTAAAACGCCTCTTCAACTCCTCAAAACTCTACCTGCACTGATCAGACCACACAAATCTGGTAGTCTTCCTCAGCAAACTCGTCAGTGGACGGGCAATCACAGAAAATCCCTCCACGGAGCGTCTGTAATAACCGGCTAGACCAAGGAAACTACGTACTTCATTGACGTTCGTCGGTGTAGTCCAAGCTGTTACCGCCTCAATCTTCGCTGGATCCACCTTGATCCCCTCAGCTGAAACCACATGACCCATGAATGCTACCTCTGGCATCCAGAACTCACACTTAGAGAACTTAGCATAAAGTTCTCTATCCCGCAATACCTGCAATACAGTCCTCAGATGTCCTGCATGCTCCTCTCCACTGCGAGAGTACACCAGAATATCATCAATAAAGACCACCACAAACTGATCCAAGAAGTCGATGAAGATACTGTTCATAGACTCCATAAAGACGGATGGGGCATTCGTAAGCCCAAATGGCATCACTACAAACTCGTAGTGGCCATATCTGATCCGGAATGCTGTCTTGTGCACATCCTGCTCCCTCACCCTCAGCTGGTGATACCTGGAACGCAGGTCAATCCTTGAGAACACAGTCACTCCCTGTAGCTGATCTAACAAATCATCAATGCGCGGCAGTGGATACTTGTTCTTGATGGTCACCTTGTTCAGCTCTCTGTAATCAATACACAGTCTCAGCGAGCCGTCCTTCTTCCGTACGAAGAGGACAGGTGCTCCCCATGGGGACACGCTAGGGCGAATGAAGCTCTTCTCAGCCAACTCCTCGAGTTGCTTCTTCAGCTCCAGCATCTCGACAGGCGTCATCCGGTATGGGGCCTTCGAGATGGGTCTCGTACCAAGCTCTAACTCGATATTGAAATCCACACTCCTCTGAGGCGGCAAACTGGACGGCTCAACAAAAACATCAGTAAACTCACAAACAACTGGAATGTCCTCTACAGCTGGACTCTCCCCCTCCTTCATGGCATAACACTAGAAGGCCTCGCAACCCTGTGCAATCAATCTAGATGCCCGTATAGCGCTAATAACTGTGCCTATCTTTCCAAGGTCCCAACCTCGGAAAACCTCTATCTGGCTTAACTCGGTAGAGAGAGTAACAATCCTCCTACCTATATCTAAAACTGCAGAGTGTCTATCCATCTAGTCCATACCTAGAATGACTTCTTCATGCTCTAATGGCATGACAAAGAAGTCAACTAATAACACACGGGTCCCTACAGAAATGGGACAACCGTGAATCTCACAGGTACCTCTGACCCTACCACCATTGGGTAACCCTATAATAAAAGGCATACCCTCAACTGTGTCTAACCCAAGACGCTCTACACAGGCATCAGAAATAAAAGAGTGCGTAGCACCAGTATCGAATAAAACTGTAACAAGTAAACCACGAATTAGAATGGTACTTGTAGCAGTAGGTGCAGCTGGCTCCTCTACACTCCTCAGCTCAAAAATACGACCTTGTGGGCCTCTGGTATCAGTGGTGCCCCCACCACGGCCTCTACCTCTACTCGGCCCAGGAGCAGATCCTTGAGTCGTAGGGCGATGTGGGACTCTCCGTTGTCCTTGTATCTGCTGCTGCTGCTGAGGTGGCCTCTGCCCACCTCCCGCTACACTGGCAGGAGAAGAACCCTGCTGAGATGCAGCTTCGCCCTGGCGGTAGTAAACGGCTCTATGACCCTGTCTACCACAGGTAAAACACGTCAATAATGGCCTCGTGCACTCGGGATTCAGATGCCCAGGATCTCCACAGTTAAAACACTGTCGTCCCTTCTCTGTAGCTGGTGCAGATACAGAACGACCCTGACGTCTCTGACTACCCCCAGCACTAGCAGCTCCAACAATACCACTGGCCTGCCCAGTACGTTGTCTCTTCTCAGACCTTCCGGCCTGAGAAGCTCTCCTCTGCCCAACTCTCTCTCTCTCTCTCATAATCTGTAGCTTTGTCCTGATAATCCATCAAGGACTCACAATGGAAATCTGCCATATAGGCTCGGGTACCATCCCTCAATCGTCGAGGGAAAAGATAAACATGCTGATCAACAGGAGGTGCAGCTGGACCCAGTAAAGCCAGCTCCTCCTGAAACCTCCTGATGGCCTCAGAGACTGGTACATCCTCAAACCAAGCCTAAACAAAATCTCGCAGTTTCTCCCTCCTCAAAGAGGCAGGGCAGAAACGCTCTCTAATCATCGTCTTCATCTGATCATAACTGGTAACCTGACCCCGTACTGATCTCCACTAGTGTTGTGCCAAGTCCCGGAATAAAGTCTGAACCAGCTCAATCTGTCTGTCAGTTGGACAGCGAATAGACTCCAAAGCTGAGTCTACATGCCCGATCCAGAGCTCAACCTCTAACCCCACCTTCCTAGTGAAAGGGGTACACCCATCTGATGGAATGCCTTCAACCAGGTATTTGGTCTAGGCCCTCTATGCTCCTCTGGTGCTCTGGAAATATCAGCAGCAGGTACCTGTACAGCTGGCACCTGAGTAACGGTGTGGGACCTCTCAGATGGTCCCTCCTGTGCCTGTAAATCTGGGGCACGTCTACCGGCTCTGGCAGCCTCCTCAACACGTCTGATATATGCTCGGAACTCTGATCTCCCCATGGAGACACGATCAGACTCGCCAGACTGGGCTCTCTGTGCCCCCTGTCCCTCAGCTGCCCCGTTCCCAGTCTCAGGAACGACGCTCTCAGCAACCTCCTCATGTATCTCTCCCGCATGTGAACCGTCAGCAGGAGTCCTACCCCGTCCTCTACCTAGAGGGGGTCTACCTCTACCTCTCCTAGCTGCAGGTAAGGCTCTAGTCTGAACCATCTGCAAAAGACGTAAACCTATCTTAGAAGGCTATATATATGCCATATGTATAGATATATAACAGATCAATCACAGCAAACTATCTATATATATCTATACTGTCGAGATCTTCAGAGGGGCGATGGTTGACGTACACGATAACCCAAAACATTTGTACTCATTTTAAAACCAAAACCTTTTGAAAAGTCAGATCCCTTTCGGGTTCTGTTTATTTATCTATTCGAACTTTATTGCAGATAACTAGTGCCATTGTTGTCACCTGGCTCTGATACCAACTTTGTAACACCCCAAATCCGTAGGACTCGAGGTGCTACTAGGTTAGGATCTCACAATGGATCCTGACCCTAGCCTGATAACAAGTTCACTGAATCTTACAATAAGGCACCAATAGATTAAAACAAAACATGAAACTGATGTATATATACATGTCAAAAGGATGATACAGAGTACTTCTGAGTACAAAGTCAATCTGAAATCCGTACAATAATGATAAACCCAAAATCCCAAGAATACGCACAGTGTACGGAACCCTCAGCAGATCACCCATCTGGATCACTCTGCAGCTCTCCTAACCTGCTAATGATCTACAACGGTATAAAACCGTAAGCTAACTATACACATATATAAGAAGATGCTAGAGCACAATCACATATCAGATATAATAAAAACTTCATCATGATATCAAACATTTACCCGGTTTACTATCTTTAATAAGTCGAATCACTTAATCGTATAAATAGATATATATATGAAGATAGGTGACACGAGGAATATAATCCCCGCCTCTGAGTGCAATAGCCAGCTGGAGTAGTATCAGCACACCTCCCGTGTACCCTATGGGAGTGGTGAGGGTCCTTCCCGTATAACAGATCTGGCATGACTACAGAGAACCTCCCAGACTCCATGACGGGATCAAAGGGAAAGGTTATCACGGCCACTACAATGGGCGGTCAATATAACATAGGTCGGTGACCATAATAACACATGCTATAAAGCATATAACACACACACCACTCAAGCATACATCCAATATAAGGATAGTAGCTAAGTAAGTCCTATGGACTTACCTCGATCTCAGAAGTAACTCGCTACGAACAACTCTCAGAAACATCCACTCCAAACTGGAGGACAACACAGCCTATACAAGGCACACATAGATATATCAATCTACTATCACACAAAGGGGTCACACCTAGACCCAAGGGATCCATAAGGGATCATATCCAACTCGTAAACCTCGAAGCCCTAACCGGCATTTCTGTATCATACTCGTCAACATCCGAATCCTAGCATGTTACTAAGTTGTTCATACTAGAAAGGAAATGAAGTACCTAACTATAGGTAGTCCCGGGACAAGACGCACCTGCGTGAACTAAGGACGCAGGGGCGGAAGAGATCACCCGCAGGCGCGGCAGGTAGAAGCCGCAGGGGCGGTGACAAGGAACGCAGGCGACGTAGGCAAGGCGCTGACGCTGGCGGGCGCTGCGGCACGGCTTTCGCAGGGGCGGTGGTTTCCAGGCGCGGGGGCGGCCTCTATGCAGAATGTAAACCCGCGGCCTCTCTTCGGCTCTTCACGTGATCAAATCACGTCTTCACTCCATCACAAACACACACATGCCACAATATACACATTCCATCAACATCCTATGTCCAAACATCTAATCCTAAGCTAAAGAAATGGAATCCAAGAAGAACGAAGAGAAGAGGAAGAAGGATGCTTACCACAGATGTGGTCCTAGGCTGCATGGAAGATCAACACACACCAAAGCTGGCTTCCAAGCTCAGCAACAAACACCACTAGCATATCAACAACCACCAAGCACAACTTCCAAGCAAAACTCCAAGAGAAACTCAAGCAAGATCAAGGGAAGGGATGAAGAAGCAAGAAGGACGTAGAGCTGGATTGGAAATGTGAAGAAGTAACCCTTGATCAGCCAAGGGAAGGAAAAAAGTAAGGAAAGGTAAAACACGGGTCAAAGAAGTCAACAAAACCGGCTGCAGCCGCCGGAAACCGCAGGGGCAGTTCCATGAGCCGCAGGGACGGAAACCCGCAAGGGCGAAAGTCAGGCCCGCAGGTGCGGAAAAGCCAGTCTCGGCCCAAAGCCAATCTCGGCTATGACCCGATCTCGGTCCGAAAGAATAGGGGTCTCACAGCATTGGAGATCAACCTCCTCCATTGGTGCATTTATGTATGTGATTGTTAGCCCGGTCTGATCACCGATGCCAAACTGCTTGATTTGTTAAAGCCTCTTTCTTGTATGTTGCCTCATGTGTTGAGGCTTCATGGGAAGCATTCAACGCTCGGTGATAATTTGACAAAGCAGTTCAAGGTTGCAAGGAAGGCAAACTGCCCAATAAATATAGACGGGTATGTATACATTTTCTATCAATTTACCTATATAAATTTATTTATAAATTCATTATGGTTTCAAATTAAACTATTGTTATATTTTAGGGGAAGTTGTGAAATTTTCATAGTCAAGTACATCCAGTACTTGTCATCTGGCCGTGATGATTTATCGATGATCAATGACGATTATGTTGCTGCCTACAGAGAACAGCTTGCCAATGTACTTTTTGTAAGGGATGGGCATAAGCCTTATGAGATGCAGTAACTTGGATTGATGCAGTCACATTCTGAATCTGTTGGGTTTTGTTGTATATTTTGATGATTGATGTAGTCACATTCTGAATCTGTTGGGTTTTGTTGTATATTTTGATGTAGTCACATTCTGATTTCTCGACATTTGAATGATTTCTGAATATTTACTTATGAACTAGTTATGTCTTGCTTATAAATGTAGTGAACTAGTTATGTTTTGCTTTCAAAACTAGTTATGTCTTAATTTTTGAACATCTACATTTTGTTATCAAACTTGATTAATATTTTTTAAGATTGGGTAATAAAGTTGGGTATCAAAGTTCTTAAGGTTGGGAAATAAAGTTGGGTAACAAAGTTCTTAAGGTTGTGTAATAAAGTTGGGTAATATAGTTGGGTAACAAAGTTGGGTAACATAGTTGGGTATCAAAATTCTTAAGGTTGGGTAATATAGTTGGGTAATATAGTTGGGTAACAAAGTTGGGTAACAAAGTTCATAAGGTTGGGTAACAACGTTGGGTAACAAAGTACGGTATCAAAGTTGCTAAAAGTTCATAAGTTTGGGTAACAACGTTGTGTAATAACGTTTGGTTAACAAATTTTGTTAACAGTTATTTACGTTGGGTAATAAAGTGGGTTACTATTTTTAACGTTGGGTAACAAAGTGCGGTATCAAAGTTGTGTAAAAGTTCATAAGGTTACCATTCATGAAGTTTGTGTACTAAGTTTATGTAAAAGTTGGGTTACTGTTTTTAACTTTTATAGCATTGGGTGACAACAACTTGTGCTTTAAACTATTAACAAGTTTGATCTAGTAGTTACATGCTTAAGTATTAAAAATATTATCAAAGTAACAATTTCACTTGTGTAACAATAATTTTCATTACAAATCTGTAAAAACATACTCCGAAACTTCCTCAAAAAATCTATAAAAACGAGTCAATAATCCACTTCCTACTCATCCAAACATTTTACTTTGGTTGATTTGTACAAGTCTTTTTGTTATGTCCAACTATACCACAACAACTACATTTCCTCTTGCGATCCTTTTCCCATGAAGCTTTAATCCTAGCTTTTGGCATTCTTCCAGTCCTTTTACGCCTTTTAGGAGGCTCACATGCCAACATTGCAGTTTCCAAAGGAACACTCCATTCCGATTTGTTAGGCACAAGATATATTGTTTCCACATACCCAACCTTCCAATTTTCACAAGTGTAATATTTTCCAATGAGGGAAGATGGATTTTTATTCACACGTTTGGTTGCATCTATGGCATGAATACACGGAATTTCTTCAATGTCGAACTCGTGGCATGTACAACATCGTAATTCCAAACAAACTATTTCACGTTCTTCTCCCTTTCGTACTTCAAACTGCAATATATTCGCATCCATCACGTAAACAAAGTAGTCTGAACACTCTACAAACCTCTTTTGGATTTTTTCTTCAATATTTGGAGGAGCTAAATCTACCCAAGCATTAGATTTCTGACGACACTCTGCAAACCATCTACACATGAACTGTCTAATCTCATCCAACAATGCTAAAACTGGATACTCCCTTCCATCCTTCAAAACTTTATTCACACTTTTAGCATTGTTACTGGTCATAATGTTGTACCTTTTAGCCGGAGAGAATGCAAGCGCCCATGTTGAAATGTCAATCTCTTGAAGTAACTCTCCAACCCTCGGTTTCTCCTGTCAAATACCCAATGAACTAGGTGAATCAAGAAATATAACTTAAATTAAAATACATATAGAAATTGATTGTTAAGATAAATGAAACTTACCATTGTTATATTATTAAGTAGTTCCATGCACTTCACCTTTTTATAACTCTTTGCAGCATCTATGAACATTCTCAAGATTCTGTTTGATGTTGTCCTCTTTCTAAGATTCTCTTTAATATGCCAAATACAAAATCCATGGAATGCTCTTTCATAGTGGGTTGCAATGCCTTTTTTTATAGAATTATGTCTATTAGAAATAAACACTTGTTCAATGTTGTCCGGTATGATCTGCTTCATGTTTCTGAAAAAGTATTCCCACGAGGCATCATGTTCCCCATCAACGATCGCAAATGCAATCGGGTATATTTGTTGATTTGCATCTTGTGCACATGCAAGTAACAACACTCCTCCATACTTTCCTTTCAAATGAGTACCGTCTACTGTAATCACCTATATTTAATTTGTCATTTGTTATATTTTTTATAACATAGCTAAATATAAGATATCCAACATATTATATGAACGAATAATTGAAGGATATTTCTTACCTTTCGCATTGCTTGATATCCTCTAATAGATTGCCCAAAGGCTAGAAATAAATATTTGAATCGATTATTATCATCACGTTCCAAATGAACAACGGTTTTTGGGTTGGAATACATCAACATGTATAAGTAAGACGGCATTCCCTTGTAATTATCCTCTGACGTTCCTCTTATCATGTCTTTGACAGCTTCTTGTGCTTTCCAACACTTCCAATAGCTAGCATCAACATGGTGTAGACTTTTCATAATAGTGATAATTTGATTGACCGAAGGTAATGTATTTGTATTACCATACCTATAAAATACATACATATAACATAGTATAACAAGTTGGGTAACAGGAATGGGTAACACAATTATATTTAAATGTATTGTGTATTAAGGTTGGGTAACATTCATACGTATCAGTATAAGGTTGGGTAACATTATTTGGTATGAAAAGATTAATTCGAACTACTTGGGTAACAATCTTGTGTATTAACCTATTGTGTAAGATTATTAAATACAAACTACTTGAGTATTAACCTATTTGGTAACAATTTTTGGTATTAATATATCAATGTCTTTGGTAATAGTCTTGCATATAACATAACTTTGTATTCAAACATATGGTTACAAAATTAAGTGTTGACATAAGATGAAGGTTGGGTATTACTTACATTGCTTTCACCTTTTTAGCTATGACATAAAATGAAGGATTCCTCTTGTTTTTCCTCCTCAAGTGCATTGAACAAGTGTGTGTTTTTTCGAACACTGTTGTGAAAAAGGTTGATGATTTGCCTTGCATTGTGAAACAAACCCTCCATTTGCACTCTTTGTCAATACACCTTGCTGTTACCGACCTCTTTCTTGATTTCACTATTCTGTATTGAGAACATTCCACTATTGCATTTAAACACAATGAGTTCTTCACTACTGTCTTGTTCTTGTAAGTTTTGCCTTTCATAATTTCCCAATCTTCTGTTACCCAATCTTCTGTTACCCGATCTTCTGTTACCCAATCTTCTGTTACCTGATCTTCTGTAACCCAATCTTCTGTTTGAGGCTCTACATCCATTGTTTGTGATACAAGTGCCAAAACTTCCTTAATTGGCTCTTCCACAATTTAATCTTCCACAATTTCATTACCCAAATAATATCCAACTTCAACTATTTTGATACACAACGGAATACTCCAAGAAAACTTTTCCATTTTATTAATTTCCACAAAAGCTTCAAAATCCTCTAATGTATTAACATCAAATGGGCGGAGTGAACAATTGAAAGGATTCTTGTACGATAACTCAACTTCAAACGTTGACGTACATATTTTGAACCGTGAGACAATCAAAGTCTTTAAATCATCAAATGAAATTCCTTCTTCAACAATCAATGGCTTACTTGAGATATTTCCAACAAAATTCCATTCTACATCCTCAACTACCCAATTGCCTCCAAAATATGTTGTAACGTACAGAAACGTCATTCCTGTATAACAAATTTTCATTATATATTCATCAACAATAACTATGATATATAAAATATAAGTTGTTACACATTTGCCTCCAAATTTATCTTCATTTGTTACCCAACTATACTCAGCAACACTTTACACATCTTAATACCAAAATTCACCATCATTTGTTACTCAACTATACTCAACAACACTTTACACATCTTAATACCATAATTCAGCATCATTTATTACCCACTTATACTCAACAACACTTTACACATCTTAATACCATAATTTAGCTTCATTTATTACCCAATTATACTCAGCAACACTTTACACATCTTAATACCATAATTTAGCTTCATTTTTTACCCAACTATCCTCAACAACAGTTTACACATCTTAATACCATAATTCAGCATCATTTGTTACCCAATTATACTCAGCAACACCTTACACATCTTAATACCGTAATTCAACATCATTTGTTACCCAACTATACTCAGCAACAGTTTACACATATTAATACCATAATTCAACATCATTTGTTACCCAACTATACTCAACAACACTTTACACATATTAATACCATAATTCAGCATCATTTGTTACCCAACTATACTCACCAACACTTTACACATATTAATACCACAATTCAGCATCATTTGTTACCCAATTATACTCAACAACAATTTAAACATATTAATACCATAATTTTTGAGGTAAAAGGAAGACAATCTCAACCGCATTCAACCAAAATTATAACATAAATCAGTAAAATTTTCATACCTGACTAAGTGAAGGTGAACGATTGTCTTGAAGAATGTTGTTGAAGGATTGATTTCGGATTATCCAAATTTTCCTCTTCCGATTAGTGTTGTTTGAAAATCGGGAAGATCGTTGATGAATTTGGCTAGAATCGTGGAAGAATTTGAGTTGATTGATGGAGCATATAAGGATATGACGAGATCTGTGTTGAATTTGATGAAGAATTAGGTATGGACATTGCGAAAATCGTTGAAGCTTTATGTCGTCGGGAAAGGATGAGAGACGGTTGTTTCAATGAAACAGTGAATAAAAAAAAAGACCCAAATTTTAACCTAATCCTTATATATGTACATATTTACTTATTTAATAAATTTAGCCTACACACTCTCTTTTTACACTAAAAAAAAACTACATACTTACCATTTTCACCCATTATTATTTGTCCTTTTTTAGATAAATTCACCGTATAAATTTATCCACAATTCTTCTTCTACCAAAACAACACTTAATATAGAAATAGTCATCAGTATTAGAGAACCAATTTAAACGTGGACAAAAGATTGTATTGCTATTTTTTCATCTTCATCTTTGCCTATAATATTCTCAACTCACCAAACTCACCAAACGCATCCTTAATATTCTCATCAGTGTTAGAGATCCAATTTAAATGGGCTGGCATAGCCTTCATTTATCAACTAACGGATAGCATATAACACAGGCCATTTAACAACTATACACTGCAGTCTTTTCTACAAAATTCCATCTATTCTAAATCAACTAACGGAACGCTAACCTTTCAGTTATTTACTACTTATAGTTCTCAGTCAGCTGTCAATACTTCATCACACCTATGACCTATGTACAATCTAAACCCAACCCTGTCCCTAACCAAGTCAGCTGTCAATCACCTCCTTTATGGCACAAGCAGTCCGGCAAAGGGTTTTCGTAAAATGCCTCCTCTGATCGAAATCTGTCCGTCCCCTTTGTGCCTGATATCGGTCCTTTCCTCTTCCTCGGGGACCCTATCCTGCAAAATTAACATGTTAAACTCACATGTTTTACATACCACATACCTCAAAGACATCATTGATCCTAAATGTACCGTCTGCGATGGAGTTCAATTATTCGGTCGGATATGTTCCTCCCTTGTTTAATCGACCCTTGTTCAAGTTTGTCAACCAGCTGAATGAAAGCTTTCCTGGCATTTTTAAACATAAACCTCTTTATGTCATCACAAACTAAAGCATATCATTTTTTTATATAGAGAAAAGCGGTTCGAAACACTAGACAACACGCCGAATAGTGGATTAAAAGGCCGAAAAAATCGGCAGACGGGTTAACTGTCATGAAAAATCCCAACAAAAAAATATATCAAGAAATCCCGAAAACAAAAGAGATCTTCAAGGGAAAGTAGGATGATCCAGTTAAATACTAACCTGTCAGGATTAACTGTTTTTCTATGTCCAAGGTACCTACGATGACCTTCCACGGCTCTCGCCATGTTCCCAGAGTACGAAGGAATGAACACATCACTCTCAACTGAAACAATGTAGTCGAGTGCTGCCATTTGAGATGCATGCTTCATAAAAGGCTTTAGCTCTTTGGTTGATGCTAACTTTTCCTGCAAATTTAAATTTTAATCCAAATTAATCCATCTAAAAAGTCTAGACTGTGGCATAACAATTTTTCCATATCAAAATCATTGCACACCTTGCTCATCAAAATGGGATAACGAGACTGCAAATCAGCCATGTGAGCTTCACCGCCATATATCTCTCCAGCAGCAATGTAGATAGGAGTCTCAGAAGGATACCCAAGAGAAGATAAGAATATTCCAACCTCTTTCGGGGTTAAAGGGCAAAATCCTTTGGCCCTCTGTTCTGTAGAATTTATGTCCTTGACTTTCCAATATGATGTGTTTGCTCTACAAACATTCATTAAAAAAAACATATTTCATAATTTATTTCCATTTGGCATCAAGTTAGGCCATGAACACATTAAGTGAAGTTCAATGCAAAACATACTTTACCTGATTAATGTCAGCTCATCAGCCTCTGCAGGAGATAATGCATGGGTGCATCCACTAAAAGCGAGCATGTCTTTCTCATAACGTAAATGCAAAGCAATATATCGGCCATAATTCCTCATACGATCCACTAACAACTAAGCAAACATTTAAGGAAAAAAATAAAACCTAAAGACGTGATGCAATTTCTCAAAGCAAAGAAGAGACAATTACCTTTCCCATTGCTTCGATTTTAGGGGAGAAACGGAGAGCCTCATAACAAGCACGACAACGCAACTTCTGGATGTCTGGAGGCAGATCATTATTCGCCAAGCGAGAATCTGATTTGGAAGCTCGAATGATCTACAAAGAAAAGTTTGTCAAACTGTTGTTGCAACAATAAAATAGAACACATAGAGAATGATATACCTTATGCCTATCCCACATGCTTGCTATCTCGTTTTGGTAGTAATCTAAGCCAGACCAACTTCTAAATTGTTTCACTGCTCTGGGAGCAGATAACAGTTCTGTTGGAAGCTTTTTTATGACTTTAACATCATTAGCCAAGGCACTAATGAAATAATCTTCGTCAAAGACAGCTGCAAAATTGCTACACAATAGTACAAAAGAAAACTTTGTCAGTCCCTATACACACCACAGTTGAGACACAGAAAAACACTTGAGGAAAGACGGAAGGAAGCCAATAAGTACCTAGGATCTTGCCAAAATGATCGCTTATCCAGATCTGGAATTACAAGTGTGGCATTTATGATGCGGGCAACAGCTACCATGTCACATATCTAAGACAAGAAGGAGAGTCTTTCAGGATTGTAAGAGAAAGGTAAAATCTACATCATATTTTTCTCTGCTTTGCAACAATTTTTATTTTTTGTTGATGGCTAATTGTATGTAATTAAGTAAGAAAATAAAATTTCAGCATATTACTAGTGTAATGTTGAATTATTTAGTAATATTTACATGTCTCCCTATTCTTGAAGTTGATCTTCCTTTTTATTTGTTCCTACTCTTCAAAGAGAATATAAAGCTTCAGTCTAGCAAGATATACTAAGGAAAGTAATTACTAATTAGTGATCTATCTCTATGATGATCAGAGTAAAAAATGCTCCCCACACAGAGGCCCAAGAATAAAGCATGTTGCAACACAGCACCAAATAAACAAGTAAGTTCTTCAAGTTTCATAGTTAGTCAAGACAATTCAGGATTACAAATCTAAAGATGAGCATACTAACATATTGTTTTTACTGTGATGTCCAAAAGACCAATTATAGAATCCAAGGTCATTTATATTGCTCTAGGCTATGTTTTGGGCATCAGCATTGATCCTAAGTTGACAATGTGAGATATGATGATGAAAAAGCAAACAAAAACTAGTAACATTATGCAAAAGTCTACTCTGATATACAAGAGGTTGAGCGAAGAGAACACACCCCTGCACGCATTTGGTTAAGCCCGCCATTGGTATGAACAAGAAGGTAATTATTTGACTCCCCAGGAGCTGAATATGGAAGTGGCAACATACAAGAAAGGCAAAACAATAAATACAAAAATATGTTCATATACAGATAAACACAGTCGGCACAAAACAGAAATAACCTGTGTAGTTCAAACTGGATTCAACACATGGCACAAAATCACGATTAGAAGGATGTTTCCACAGCTTGTCTTCATGCCAATTCCCACTAGCACCAACTAACTGTCAAGTCTAAATGAGTGAATGCTTCTTCAAATTTGTACTTAATAACACAGTTCCCCCAAATTCAACATCCAGCCCAAATAACGAACTAAATCAAAAGTGATTAAAGCTTTATCTAGGAAAGAAAGCAAACCTTTCTAGCCGAATTTGACAAAGACGGGGGCGCAATTTCTTTTCTTATGTCCTGTTCTTTGCTGATCTTCTGTGTGCTTAAATCACGCTGCTGAGAATCCAAGAAAACTCAATGTGAGTATGATCCCTATATCCCCATATAAACATTATCCTAGGGTAAACTCATTTCGCACCATAATCAAAATCAATTAGAATAGAGCAAGAAATTAGTGTCTGATACTTTCTTCCAAAATTATTTGACAAGATCAATAAAAACATCATATACACATCTATCAATCCTTTTCATGGGACAAAAAGGAAAGGGGGATAGATAGATAGAGAAAGCGGATGAAACCAGTGGGAGCTTAAACGGGTCGGGCAACTTGGGGACTCCAAAGTAAGGGAAACCCATAAAATGAATGGAAAAGAGTGCTAGCAACCCTAGTGCGCATATGGCGCACTTAAGAATCCTCCGCAAGAACGCCACCGGGCTCCGTCTTCGTCTCTGCATCATCGTCTTCCTCGCTCTCTTCTCGAAACCCCAAATCAAAACGCAGCGGTTCAGGTCATCTTTGTCTTCCTCGCTCTCTTCTTGAAAGAATGACAAATGGATGATTCTGGAGTTTGGTAGTTCGGTAACAGGTGGTGAGCTATGCAATTGCTGGGCCCGTTGAAGCTGGGAGAGCTGTGATTCTTTGTGAGTTGTAACAGTGAGGAGTGATTTTTGGTGAGGGGAATGAGTAGAAGACAATATTTTAAGATCGAGATCCTCTCCTTCCTTCCAGGTGTCGTTAAACCTCTTCTTCTTCTTCTCTACATTTCCATTATGTTATTCAAAATACACCGTTACACAAAATCACACATTAAATAACAAGTTACAAAAAAATAAAACAGATTAAATTCTTTTGTAAGATCCATCTCTTCTTCTATCTTCGAAAGTCAACGGGCGGACAATCCTCGAGGATGGGGTTGTTGGGGATGGAGGTCGAGACTTACACTCTGTTTCTATGTAATAAGTTATGGAAATGTTAATACAGATTGTCACCATAAATTTTGGAACGAACGTAAGTGAAGAACTAGTGTAATACCTTTATTAAGAAATATTATTCATTTTAAAATATCTATATTTTAGAATACTATTTACTATTAAATTTAATATAAATATATATATGCAACATTTAATGGCTCATGTAATTATACACTATTATTTATAAAATAAAGATATTTAATGTATTATAAATGTAAGGTGGATTAGATGACAATATAATGAGGAAAAATAAGATAATAGAAAGATTTTTTAAAATTTATATCAAAAAGATATGTTGAAATGATGGTTAGTTTACATGTTTATAATAAAATAAAATTTTAAAATGAAAATGAACTATAACACGACTCGTGACGAAATGCACTATAAAAGGACATGTGGGGTTAACGTCTTTTGGCTCAATATATATATATAGATAGAGGATCAAGTAAGAATTATAGTTTCGGTAAGAGATAAGAATCAATTTAGACTTTTAGAAAATAAAGCACATAAAATAAAATATATGTGCAGTAATATATAAAATGGCACATAAAACGTGCAATACTTAAATTACACGTGTAATAATATTTAATCGTGCATACTTTAAAAAATTACTCGTGCATGTTCTTTGTATAATACTTAATAGTAAATATAAATTTATAAAAAATGTTACACGAATATTGTTGTAATATATAATCACATATACAAAAAACATTAAGATTTCGAATTTATATTCATAATAGAATTTACAAATACAAATTTGAACAAAACACAATAACAATATTTTGTTTCCTAATTGATATCGATTTTATATGCCGTTTATACATAATTACCTAGTAAATAAATTATCTAATCAAGACAATGCACGGTTACCATATATAATTCACTAAATCTTGGACGTCCATCATATAATCAAACGATTCATATGGGTTCTTATTTCTTACCGTAACAATGGTTCTCACAGGATCAAGATATGACCGGTTCATATACTTGGGGTAGGGATTTTGTGTTGTTTGTATCGACATATTGGTATGTTTTCACCGTCTAGGGTGAAGATCATGGGTAGATGTACCTCACTCCTACAAGTATCAACTTTAGATTCTTTTCAATATTTAAGCAATTTACATACATCAAATAATTGATAAAAATTTATCTTCTTGCAATATATAGGCATGGATATATGCGCACTTTCTCTCTCTTTGCGGTCATGCCGCCGTAGATGTTGTGCAGTAGGGATCGTCACGTTGGACTTTGAGGATTTCGATCCCGAGGACTCCCGCCTTGACGCTTCAAAGGGTTGACACCTCTACGTCGTCAACTAGAGGAGATGAGGCATGAGAACGTCAGTTTTATGCTATGATGCACGGAAACTTCTAGATAGTGCCGTTTCCCGTGTCCTTCCGTGTCGGAAACTTGGAAGCTTCCAGAAACTTCTCGGACACAGTCAAAATAGTGAGGACACGGTCAAGACACGTTTCCAACACCAGGAATGGGCCGGACACATCCAAATCATGATCATAAATGATGGCTCAATGTAGGATCAAAAAGGGATACAAAAGAGATGAAAAAGACATCTATGGTCGTTATGTTTTGGTTTCTTTTTTTGAATCAAGATGAATAAGACATTCATGACTACTAACTCAATATCACTTAACGCAATCATATTCTTATTTATCAATACTTCTACAACTAATTATGCATTCATATGTCATTGGTTATATCATATATGCATCTCTTTTTATCATATATAAATTTCTATTCGCAAGAGCTTTAAAATGATATATTATTTATTTATTTTTTTCCGTGTCCCTGTGTCCTACGATTTTTAGGGTTGCCGCTTTCCCGTTTCTCGCCGTGTCCGTTTCCCGTATCCGTGTCCGTTTCCGTGCAACATAGGTTTTATGTCATACGATGACCGTGTCTTGTACTTTGACGGAGAGTTTCCTATCTCCAGATATAGAGACACCATCCGTATTGGTGACATAGAGGAGCTCTATATGCCGGATAGAGTTATGAGACAGTTTGGGCATATACAGAGGATCCCGACGAGCGTATACCAATGACCATGGAGGAGCGTCATCCCCATGTGGGCAAGAGAATGTTTGGTATAACCGGTCGCACAATAGGTGGTCCCAAAGACATGAGGATCTCACACGCATGTCATTGATCGACACAGAGTTGGCCCCCATCCCATGGGTTGTAGCTGGTAACTACATGGCGTATTCTTTGACTGGGGTCCCTTTCTGGGGTCAGCAGCACATCCACCTCCTATGGATCAGCCACCTCTTATCTATGTTTTCAACACTCGGGTAAGATATCTAATTTGTACATGTTATCATTCCGTTCATCTATTATTCAATTTCTAACTATTTGTTTTTGTAAACAATGCATGCATGTCCTTGTTTGTAAAATCTAAGATACGTTATGTAAATGTGGTACGCAAATGTCGGATGAAATAGTGAATGAGCTGTGGCAGCTTGTTAACGAGGAGGTGGAAAACCAACCACCTCTTGATCCCTCTCAGGTTCAGGCTTTGCAACAACGACACACTACAAAGAATATTGGCAACCACTGATAACCCCCTTTGATGCGCCCTTGACAACCATGACCGTGGATGAGGAGGACGATGCTTTGCGGGTTCGCTCCGATGGGCCGCTCACTCGCTCCCGAGCTAAAGCCATTGCCCAAGCTGCCGGCTCAATCATCCGACGCACCATTGCATCACTTGGACCCGTTAGTGGCATGCCATGTCTCCACTCCACCATGGCATAGACTTCCGGCGCCACGTCATCAAGCTAGCAAATATTATTATTATTTTAATGTATTTTTCATTTTAATAATAGAATTTAATTTTCGGAACCGTAACTCCGGAACTTAATTCCGGGAGTTACTTTCCATCATTGATAGTCTAGGCCTTTTAATTCGGGAGTTAGCCCCGACTTTATTTCCCGCCTTAATTTCCCGTTTTTAATTCCGTCATTTATTTCCGACTTTTGGTGTGGCCTTCATCCCCTATATAAAGGATGCTTGGCCTCACTTGTAAAGCATGTCTAATTTTAATCAAGTTATTTGAAGGAAAAACCTCTATCTTGATTTGGGCATCACTTTCTCTTCAATCCCCTCAAAGTTCTTCCTTGGATCAAGTCTTAGATCAAAGAACTCACATTCGAGGATTCTTCTAAAGAATCAAACTCTCAAATCCACTACAACGTTTGCTCGATCTCTCTAGATCGAATCAAACCTTCGCTTCCGCATCCATTTCCAAATCGCTTCCGCCTTACCAAAGTTCTATCCAAGTCACTTTTGCACATCAACAAGGAGTAGTTGAAGCTCTAGCTTGGTCTAGACCCGACATTCGTTCTTCAACGATTCCCAGGACGCATCAAATTGGCATCAGAGCAAAGGGATCGAAGCTAAGTTCTCTCTACTCTTGTTTTTGTGCGTTATTTTATTATCCTTCTTTTGCCTTTGTTGTTCTTTCCTTCTTGAAGATCTTCATCTTGTTCTTCGTGTTCATTGAAGTTTTCTTGAAAATTTTTTTTTCTCACCAAACAAATTTAGGAGATATTTTGTTTGCCATCAAACCATCTATCATATACAATTTGTTCTTAAACCGACCCAATCCGACAAGTTTGTTAATCGATTTTACCAAATTTCTTGGGATTTATTTGTTAAAAAATTCGGATATCTCGCATTTTGATATTCAAAAAATAAATAAAAAACAAAAAGCAAAACTCTTCAACAAAGCGATTTGTTTCCAAAGTGTTTCATCTCTTGCATCAAAAAAGTTGCAAAGTTCAAGAAAAAAAAAGTGAAAAGACGTCCGGCAAACCGGTCCATCCGAAAAATCGGATTATTACAAAAGGTCAAAGACCAAAAGCAAGTAAAACTTGTCGTTAAACAATCCGTCCATTTCTTATCTCTCCATCTTCTTATACACGTTGTAAATTTATCACTTGTTATTTGTGTGAATTGGTTCAAATTTTATTAGATTAGCCTATCTTGCCTAACCGCCAAACAACCTTCCCAAAAGTAGAACCTTAACGCACTTGAACTTGGGTAATGTTGACTTAATTCGTCACCTTGCTCATTTGATTGCTTGCATATGTGTGTATTCATTTGGAATCATGACTAACGTAGATATAGAAAACTCTCAAGATGCTCGTGAACGAGAAAATGCCTCCTTATCCCAGGAAGTTGTTAATCTAAAGCAACAATTGGAGGAGATGAGGGCACAACTTTTGGCCCTTTCGACCGCTCAACGCCCCGCTTCAAATCCACATGACACCATGATCGAGACTTCCACGTCCGATGCCCGTCGAAAAGGCAAAGGCCTTTTGGGAACCGACCCATCTCAAGGTCTTAGGCTTTCCTCAGTCATCGAAAGTCAAAATCAACAAGACGGCAGGGACCACCTCAACGAGACCGACATCAACAATGGCCCGACTCCGGATGATTTACTTTATGTAGATACGATGGATCGGAACAAGCGCTTCGAGCGCAATCGTAGACGGTACGGATCGCCCCCACCTCTACCTAATGCACACCATACTAGCCGTCCCGTCCAGGAAGAATCCCAGCACACCAATCAACAAGATCATCATCCTCGATGTTCCGGCAATGACCGGTATGGACAACGCCACCAACGACCTAGCCGGCGATCATCATACCGCGACTATGATGAGTATGACGAGAGGGATGATTTTGATGAGTTCTCCGACGATGAGCCCAACTTGGAACGGGTGGCTCATGTCTGTCCATGGCACCCACCCGTCCGAGACCAATATGAGAACCAGGATCGAGGAGAAGAATGGTTGTCTCCTCCTAACCCACCAAGGCATGCACATCAACGAGCTCATCATGACGATATGCCATCGCCCCGCCCGGATCCCTACAAAGCTCGTAGGGAAGGTAAAGTTAAATTTCTAATATTTTATGGGGAATATGATCCTTGTGTGTTTCTTGATTGGGCACAGGACATGAGAAGATCTTTGAAGCATTGCCACTATGAGGAATATGAGAAGATCGAAGCGGCAACCTTGTATTTCGAAGGCGATGCAAAATCATGGTGGAACCGGTATGAACACGTCCGTGAGAGCCGAGGATGGGAACCGGTTGCGACGTTTGATCAATTGATCTACGTCATGACAGAGAAGTATGTCCCCGACGACTTAAAAAACGATATGCGGATACAAATTGCCGAGCTCCAACAAGGCAAACTCACTCCGGTGGCCTACTTGGCCAAGCTCGAGGACATGCATATGAAGGCCGGCATTTCGGCCTTTCCCTCCGCCCTGCGCACCAAGTTCATGAGTGGCCTTAATCCGTCAATCCATCACCCTATTGAGATCGTTCCTTACAGGAACTTGGGAGCTTTGTGTCATGCGGCCATGAAGCTTCACAAGCAACAACAAGAGAATCCGAGATACTCAAGGTATAACTCCTCTCAAAGTCAATACGCGTATTCTACTAACACCCGTGCTCGAGATATATCTAGTTCTCAAGAGTCCAGCGCCACCAAAGGAGCCCAACGGATGGTTCAATCCACCTGACAAGCGGATACCGAGAGGGCACCACAATGTGGTCCCAATGCCACAAAACAAGCGCCTCCCGCCCGCACCCCTCAAGGACCTCCACTGGCGGCACGGCCAAGAGAGCCCTGTGTTACAAATGTAGCGGATTCGGTCACGTCCAACGTGATTGCCCGAACACAAAGCGTGTGTTGTTTGCCAACCCCTCATATGAAGATGAGGAAGATGAAGAAGACGGCGATATCATCATAGAGGATGACCAAGACGCCAACCCCTACTACGGCATGGAACCATGCGACGAACAAATGGCTTGCGGCCCGGCACAACCCGGTAAGTTCGCCCTTGTATCTCGTCGAATTTTGGCCGTTAAAGAATTCGTTCCTATTGACCAACGTGAAAATCTTTTCCATTCTCGTTGTTTGGTCAATAACACTAGTCTCTCGTTAATAGTTGATGGGAGTTCATGTTGTAACATTATCAACGAAAAAGTGGTAAAACACTTTAAGTTGCCTACAACCCCCCACCCAACACCTTATGGAATCCAATGGATTTCCGATAAGGCGTGTGACACCGTCACACGACAAGCTTGGGTGACGTTTTCCATAGGCGCCTATGTTGATAAGATCATTTGTGATGTTATCAAGATGGACGCCACACATGTTTTATTAGGACGAGCATGGCAATTCGATCGTCGAACTTTCCATGATGGTTATCTTAATAGATATATGTTCAAATATAATGGAAAAAGAGTCACATTATTGCCTATGACTCCACATGAAATATTAATTGATTATGCGGAACGGAAGAGACAACAAACCATTGATGAGACCACTACGTCGGCAACATCGGACCCTCCTAGGAGTTCTCCCGATGTTGTGGCGCTAGTACTTCCGGATCCCGGAACACCGCCCCTAGTAACCATGTTATTAAGCCTAGAGGTAGTAAAGGAAGAATCATTCCCATGAATGCAACTTTACCATCTCCGGACCCAATAATCAAAGGCCGGTGTAAGCCGAGGGTACTTTTGGCCCGGAAACATGATTTGACACCGGTCAAGAAAGGCAAGTTACCATGTTGTTTATCTACTTCCTATTTGTTTATCTATTTCCCAAGACCCTAGTAATATGCCGCACGAGGTGTCTACTTTGTTGTCTGAATTTCAGGACGTCTTGACCGATGACCTACCACCCGTCTTGCCACCGATCCGTGGAATTGAGCACCAAATCGATTTGGTGCCCGGAACGTCTCTACCCAACCGTGCCGCTTACCGTGCAAGTCCGGACGAGACTAAGGAGCTACAACGTCAAGTCCAAGAGCTCCTAGACCGGGGATATGTTCGTGAATCGCTTTCACCATGTGCAGTGCCGGTCATTTTGGTGCCCAAGAAGGACGGGTCTTGGAGGATGTGTGTCGATTGCCGAGCCATCAACCAAATAACCGTCAAGTACCAGCATCCGACCCCGCGCCTCGACAACATGTTGGATGAGCTCCACGGCGCCACCATCTTCTCAAAGATCGATCTCCGGAGTGGTTACCACCAAATTCGAATGGCCGAGGGTGACGAGTGGAAAACGGCATTCAAGACAAAGTACAGGTTATATGAGTGGCTTGTCATGCCGTTCGGACTTTCCAATGCCCCATCAACGTTCATGCGTCTCATGAACCATGTCCTCCGCCGGTTTTTGAGTAATTTTGTCGTTTATTTTGACGATATTCTTAATTTTAGTAAGTCTTTGGATGAACACATCAGACACCTTCGCCAAGTGCTCAAGTGCCTTAGACAAGAACAATTATACGTCAATTATGAAAAATGTGTCTTTTGCTCCGACACAACAATATTTCTTGGCTATCTCGTGTCTAAGGACGGACTCCGAGTAGACGAATCCAAAGTTCGCGCTATTCGGGAGTGGCCTACACCTAGTACGGTCACCATGGTCCGAGCCTTTCTCGGCTTAGCGGGCTTCTACCGACGCTTTGTCAAAGACTTTAGCTCGGTAGCGGCGCCGCTTCATGAGCTCACTACCAAGGGTGTCACGTTTGAGTGGCGTGATACCCATGCTCGAGCGTTTGATGCGCTCAAAGACCGACTTTGCAATGCACCATTACTCCAGCTCCCAAATTTCTTGAAAACCTTCGAGGTGGAGTGTGATGCATCTAATGTTGGCATTGGGGGGTTCTTCTACAAGAGAATCGGCCCATTGCTTACTTTAGCGAAAAGCTTTCCGGTCCGCCACTCAACTATCCAACATATGACAAGGAACTATATGCTTTAGTTCGTTGTCTAAAGACATGGCAACACTACTTGTGGCCGAAGGAGTTCGTGATTCATTCGGATCATGCGGCTCTTTCGTATCTCAAGAGTCAAACTAATTTGAGTCGGCGCCATGCAAGTTGGGTAGAATTTCTAGAAACCTTTTCTTATGTCATTCGACATAAGAAGGGCAAAGAGAATGTGGTAGCCGATGCCCTTTCTCGGCGATATATCCTTTTGGTGCATATAGACGCCAAGATTCATGGCTTTGCTCTTATCAAAGAGTTATATGCCACGGATCTTGACTTCAAGGATATATTTGCCGAATTCCTTGACCACCGAGAGCATGACACTTTCTTTATAAATGATGGCTACTTGTTCCGCGCGGGAAAACTTTGTATTCCGCGTTCGTCCATACGCCACTTGTTGATAAAGGAGGCCCATGAGGGTCGTGGTCACTTTGGTGCTACCAAGACTCTCGCCGCTCTCCAAGATCACTTCTTTTGGCCCAAAATGCGCAAGCATGTGACACGGTTTTGCACAAGTTGCATCACATGTCATCATGCAAAATCGCGTCAAGGTCCGGACGGTTTGTATTCTCCTTTACCTATACCAATGGGACCTTGGGAGAATCTTTCCATGGACTTTGTAGTTGGCCTACCAATGTCCAAGCGAGGCAACGACTCCATTTTTATGGTAGTCGACCTTTTTCAAAAATGGCTAATTTTATCGCGTGTAAGAGCACCCACAATGCTAGCGATGTCACCACGTTATTCTTTAACAATGTGGTGCGCTTACACGGGATACCACGTTCCATCCTTAGTGATCGGGACGTGAGGTTTGTGAGTCACTTTTGGAGGACGTTATGGGGAAAACTTGGAACCAACTTGTTGTTTTCAAGTAGTTATCACCCCCAAACCGATGGTCAAACGGAGGTGACCAATCGGACTCTCGGTGCTCTACTTAGAGCAACACTGAGTAACAACCCCCGAAAGTGGGAGGACTTACTTTCGGTTGTGGAGTTTTCATATAACAGGTCTAGGCACTCGGCAACTAAACTCTCACCATTTGAAGTTGTCTACGGCCTTAATCCACACACGCCTTTGGACTTCACACCATGCCCACTCAAGGACGGTGAACACATAACCGCCGCAAGTCGAGCCGCCTCAATCATTGAACTTCATGAGTGGACAAGAGCACAACTCCAACGTCATGCCGCCCAACTTGCCGAACAACGCAACAAGGGCCGCCGCGACATATCTTTCGAGCCCGGAGATCTTATTTGGCTTCACTTAAGGAAGGAGCGTTTTTCATCTCGATGCAAGGGCAAGCTATCGGATCGAGGTGATGGCCCTTTCCGGATCCTATCCCGCCATGGTCCGAATGCTTACAAGTTGGAGCTTCCGGATTTCTACAGGGGCACCCAACGTTCAATGTCAAGTGTAATACCCCAAATCCACGGGACTCGGGGTGTTACTGGGCGAGACCTCACAATGGGTCCCGACCCTTAGCTTGACAACAATTTCACCGGACCTTCCAACATGGCACAAATAAAGGTCGAAAACTCAAATATGTTTTTAATGTATGCGACAACGAAAAGTACGAAACTACAACTTGGAAACTCAACAGAGTCCTCAAAACAACGTAAATAAATCTGAATTCTAACAAACGACAATATCCATAAAAGACGACATGAAAAGACTCAAAACATCCCCGTCCTTTAATGTACGGAGACCCCGGCTGTCCACTCCTCCGCCTCACTCGGCGGCATCCCTAACCTGCAAGTTATCTACACAATCGGTTTAAAACCGTTAGCTAATATTCAAAGCATTAGAAAAGCGGTGAAGGCTCAAACACACCCATAACACAAAACATAAATCACACAAGTCCGGTTCCTTATCTTTTATTATTAAGTCGTATTCCAATCTAGTTCAACTTCTTTTGTGACACGAGACCCCAATGGTCTCGCCTCGGTCCCTGCTTACCGGCAAGGAATGGTACGGATGCCTCCGTCCATCTAACCCGCCGGGCTAGTCGCCGAGAATCCCCTAGACCTCACTATGGGCTAGGCAGTATTGTCACCGCCCGTTCTCATACACTTGGGCCAATATAAACATATATATAAAGTTGGTGGTCCTAATTACCGGTTTCATCATTATAACATAAAATAACACACCACCAAACACACAGCAATACTAATACATAAAATACGAGCTAAGTAAGTCCGAAGACTTACCTCGTCCCAAACGCTATCTTACAAACGCTCACGCTTCCCTTGGGAAGAAGCACTCAACCTGTTCACAACAAGGTATCATAAAAACCTGCTCAACTCGAGAAGTCTAGGACTTCTACACAAATGACCTACGCAGGATCATTTGACTCGCATTCTAGGACCGCATCCTAGAGTCCAACATAATTACCGTCAATAATGACGTAAAAGCCAACTAGGTCTAATCCCGCTCCTCACATTCTCTTAAGGTCACAAAAGCCGCTACTTTGCATTTCCACTAAGTTATAATTTCCAACCTATCATGATACTACCCATTTCGCCCATATGTTAATTGATCGTAAACTTATAGCATAACGGAACCTAGGATAAACCCGTCTAATTTCCGAGGTAAAAACTCGCTAACATATTTTCCGGGGCATTTTTGTAACAATAGACAATATGGGCCATTATTGTAAATATAAACTTTGGGAGCTAAAACGTAAATATACCTAAAGCTCTTTAAACCCGATTGAGGAAGCGGGAGAGGAGCACTGCGCAGGCGGGGGCGCCGGTGGATCCGGCTGGCGGCAAGGGCAGGGGGTGGCGGCCGGAGCTAACTCAGGGTGGCCGGATCTGAGCTCGGCCGGCCAAGAATGCTGCAGTAAGGGCGGGTGAACAAAGCCCGAGGTGGGCGGCGTTTGTGGAGCTCTCGCAAGCAAGGAGGAAGCGGTGGCGGCCTGGCGGGGTGACGCTCCGCTGGTGGCAAGGTGGACAACAGGCGCAAGGTGGAGGGCGGCGTAGATCCGAGCTCGCGCAGGGCTGGGCACCGCAGGAGGTGGCTCACGCAGGTGGGAGTCCGGTTTGGCGGCAAGGCGAGCCGCTCGGCTCTGGCACGGCGGTGACTCCGGTGGCTGGCGGGTGGAGGAGAAGTAGAAGGTTTCTCCTGGTTCAACCGTGAAGAGGAACGAGAGAGAGTCGGCTGAGAGGAAGTGAGGAAGATGGTGATGGTTTCCGGTCGGGCGAGGAGATCCCACGAGAGTGAGGGGTAGAGGAAAGAAGGAGGGACGAGGGGTCGGGTTAGAGAAGCTAGGGAGAGCAGGGCTAGGAGAAAAGGAGAAGGAAGAGAATGGTGAGAGAGGGAGGTGACTGCAGATGCTATGAAGAGGCGCAGATGTAGCCCGGGCGGGAGCTTGAGACTGGCATGCCCACTTGAAAGGGAAGGAGAAAGAATGAAAAGGAAACAAGGGAGAAAAGGAAGGAAAAAAAAAGAAGAGAAGGAAACAAAATAAAAACTTGATAAAATTAAACAGTAACGGATCGGAATATTTTCCGAATTCTTCCGTAAAATAATTTACGGAATTTATATACACATATATATATAGTATATTTACTTATTTAAACTTTAAAAAAAAAAGAGATAAACCCGTAAAATTTTTAAAATTTCTGGACGTTACAACTAACCCCCCTAAAAACAAGTTTCGTCCCGAAACTTGCTAAACCCCACACTTTCCATTATATCCGCCTCGTAGCCCCGTACTATTCATAAAAGGTATACTGTCGTCTCTAAATCAAGCTTATGATAGAAACATATCACAACCTCGTAAGGTCCACATAACTCAACCAAACACATATCATAAAAAGCAAACAAGAAAGATCTCAGGACTAACCCGACGGTCCTATCGATGTGGCTAGGTCTGCATAAAACTCGGGATAGTTCCTCCGGATACTATCCTCCGTCTCCCATGTAGCCTCGTCGGCTCCTCGCCTCGACCACTGAATCCTAAGCATCGGTATCTCCTTCGATCGAAGGCGTCTCGTACTCCGCCCTAAGACCGCTATCGGGTGCTCTGCGAAAGTGTGGTCCGGCTCGACCACTAGGTCCTCATGACTAATGACGTGTCTCGGGTCGTGTATGTACTCTCTCAGCTGAGAGACATGAAAGACAGGGTGTATACCCTCCAACCGCGGTGGCAATGCTAACCGGTATGCCACCTCACCGACTCTCTCCAAGATCTCAAAAGGTCCAACATATCGGGGGCTTAACTTCCCCTTAATGCCGAATCGTCTAACGCCCCGTGTCGGTGACACCCTTAACCAGACCTGAGCTCCTACTAGGTCTCAGGCCGGTCACAAAGTCCATAGATATGTCCTCCCACTTCCCTTGCGGCACGGGCAGTGGGTGAAGCTCTCCTCCGGGTCTATGTTGGTCAATCTTGACCTGCTGGCAGGTCGCGCATCGGGCCACATATCTAGCTACATCGGGCTTAAGCCCGCCCCACCAATAGGATCTCCTAAGGTCCTGGTACATCTTACTCGCGCCTGGGTGCACTGAGTAAGGTGTGGAATGGGTCTCCTGCAGAATCCGCTCTCTAAGCTCCTGATCCGACGGTACACAAATGCGTCCCTGACGTCTTAACAACCCATCTGCTCCCGTGACAAACTGTGGTGCCTCTCCTCGGGAGATCCTGTCCCGGACCCTCCTCAAAATGGGACAACCCTCCTGCTTCTGCAGGATCTCTCCGGACAGGTCAGGTAACGCCTCTAACTCGGTCAAACGACCGTCCGTACCCGGAAATCGGATGTCCAACTCTAAGCCCATCAAATCCCTCTATAGCTGAGGCTGAACCGTAAGCCGAGCTATCACCTCCTCCCGAGGTGTCCTCCTACTCAAAGCATCGGCGACTACGTTCGCCTTCCCGGGATGGTATAAAATCTCCAAGTCAAAGTCCTTGATGAGCTCCAGCCATCTCCTCTTGCGGTTATTCAATTCCCGCTGAGTGAATATATACTTCAGACTCTTATGGTCTGTGAAGATCTGGCACGTGGCCCCGTACAGGTAGTGTCGCCAGATCTTCAGGGCGTGAATCACTACCGCTAGCTCGAGATCATGGGTAGGGTAGTTCTCCTCGTACGGCTTCAGCTGCCGAGAAGCGTACGCAATAACCCTACCTCTCTGCATCAAGACGCACCCCAAGCCTAGCTTGGAGGCGTCACTATAAACTACAAAGTCCTCTATGCCCTCAGGCTGGGCTAACACAGGAGCGGAGGTCAACCTCCTCTTCAGCTCCTCAAAGCTGCGCTGGCAAGGCTCAGACTAGACGAACCTGGTAGACTTCCTCAGCAAGGAAGTGAGTGGTCGCGCAATCACGGAGAAGCCCTCAACAAAACGGCGGTAGTACCCCACTAAGCCCAAGAAATTGCGCACCTCCTTGACCCTCGTAGGAGGCGGCCATGAGGAAACAGACTTTATCTTCGCCGGGTCGACCATGACACCCTCGGCGGAAACTATATGTCCCAAAAATGCCACCTCGGACATCCAAAACTCACACTTAGAGAGCTTAGCGTAAAGCTCTCTATCCTGAAGGACTCGAAGTACCGTCCTCAGGTGTCCCTCATGCTCCTCTCTAATCCGGGAGTAGACTAAGATGTCGTCAATAAATACCATCACGAACTGGTCCAAGAAGTCGATGAAGATGCCGTTCATCAACTCCATGAAGACAGCAGGTGCATTCGTGAGCCCGAATGGCATCACGACAAACTCATAGTGGCCGTATCTCGTCCTTAATGTCGTCTTCGGTATGTCCTCATCTCTCACCCTAAGCTGGTGGTATCCCGACCTCAAATCGATACGTGAAAATACGGAGGCTCCTTGCAACTGGTCTAGCAAATCATCAATGCGCGGTAACGGGTACTTGTTCTTGACGGTGACTTTGTTCAACTCCCGGTAGTCGGTACATAGCCTCAAAGATCCGTCCTTCTTCTTAACGAAGAGGACCGGTGCACCCCAAGGGGAAACGCTCGGGCGTATGAAACCCCTATCGGCTAACTCCTCGAGCTGCTTCTTCAGCCCCAGCAACTCGATCGGTGCCATACAGTATGGAGCCTTGGATATCGGCCTAGTGCCGGGCTCCAACTCAATAGTGAAGTCAACGCTCCTCTGCGGTGGTAGCCCAGGTGGCTCCCCGAAAACGTCCTCAAACTCGCATGTCACAGGGATCTCCTCCAGTGATGGTCCCGTCTCCTCCTCATTCATGGCATAACACCAGAAGGCCTCACATCCCTGCCCGATAAGTCTAGCAGCTCATACGGCGCTAATGACTGTACCGGCTTTCCCGAGGTCCGAACCTAGGAAAATCACCTCCTGCCCCGCCTCTGTGGAAATCGTCACGGTCCTCCGGTTGATATCCAAAACGGCATGATGGCGGTCCATCCAATCCATCCCCAGGATGACTTCTTCATGCACTAAGTGCATGACAAAGAAGTCGGCTAACCAATCTCGGTTCCCCAAACGAATGGGGCAACCGCGTACCTCTCGGGTACCACTAACCCTACCTCCATTGGGTAGCCCTATAGTAAAGGGTCTCCCCTCTATCGTAGTTAAGGACAAACTAGCTACACAATCATCGGATATAAACGAGTGCGTAGCACCCGTATCAAATAAAACTCGGACTGAAAAACCGTGAATCTGAATAGTACCTGGGGCTGCCGGTGTTGGAGGATCAACAACACTCCTCAGCTTGAATACCCTGGCATGTGTGCCTCTGGTCTCCTGAGTACCTCCACCACGGCCTCTACCTCGGCCCTGACCTTGAGCGGATCCCTGAGTGCGGGTCTGACCCTGACCCTGGCTCCTCTGCTGAGAGCCCTGTGACTGATATTGCGGCCTCTAACCGCTCCCTGTTATGCTAGCAGGCGAGGAACCCTACTGTGACGGTGCCTTGCCCTGACGGAAAAAAGCAGCTCGGTGACCCATCTGGCCACAAGTGAAACAAGCCACAGGCGGCTTCCTACATGTCTTCTTCGTATGTCCATAACCTCCGCAACCGTAGCACTGAGGTCCTCCGTCGGATGCCGGTCTCGACGGTTGAGGACCAGAACGTCCCTGACCTGTAGCTCCGGCCCCTGACCCAGCTGGTTCCGTCCTCTGTCTCTTGTCCGGTCTCCCGGACTGTGCTGCTCTCCTAGACCCAAGGCGGTCTCTCTCATAGGCGGAAGCCCTGTCCTGGTACTCCGCCAGTGAGGTACAACGGAAACCCGCCAGGTAAGCGCGGGTGGACTCTCTAAGTCTTTTGGAGAAAAGGTAGACATGCTGGTCCGCTGGGGGTGCGGAAGGTCCCAGCAAGGCTAACTCTGCCCGATATCGCCTGATCGCCTCAATGACTGGGACGTCCTCGAATCCTGCCTCCAGGAAATCCTGGACTCTGTCACTCCTCAGTGAAGCTGGGCAAAAGGTCTCCCTGACGAGGCTCAACAGCTGATCCATCCTGGTGACACCGCCTCTAACTGTCCTCCACCAGAACTGGGCCTGCTCTCGAAATAGTGTCTGAACTATCTCTACCTGCCTCTCCTCTGGGCAACGGATCGCCTCTAAGGCTGACTCAACGTGCTCAATCCAGTGCTCTACCTCTAACCCTACCTTCCCGTCGAAGTAGGGTACATGCTGCTGGTTGAAAGCCTTCAACCATGAATCATGTCTCGGAGACCTCAGCTCGTCTCTCGGCCTAGAAATCTCCGCAACTAGCTCGAGTGCAACCACTGCTGGTGCAACTATCTCTGGTTCAGCCCGAACCTGGGTCACCCTCTGGGTTACCTCAGCTGATCTCTTTGGTGCAGGTGCAGGCACTGGTGGTGCGGGAGGTGGTGCTCCAGTCCTAAATGCCTCCTCTACTCGACGTACGTAATCTCCAAATACAGTAGCTGCCACGGACGCTCCCCCGGTCCTGGTAGATGAAGAACCCTGAACTCCGGACCTATCCACGGTCCCATCCCTAGGCTCGGGAACGATGCTCTCAGCTACCTCCTCTACCGGGGCCTCTGTTGCTGGTGCCCCCACAACTGGTGGGTCCGCAATGGGGACACGTCCCCGACCTCTACCTCTTGTACCTGGAGGTCTTCCTACTCGTCCCCGTCCTCTTGGGGCGGTAGGGGAAAGTGGTGGTCTACCCCTATCGGGTCCTACATATGTTGTCGCTCTCGTACGTGCCATCTGATTTCGTATTGCGTTTACTTAATTATAAATACGTGGTACTATTTATAATCCGGTATAATAACTTAAGAGCATAAATATAACATGTTCATAATACATATCCAAGGTATGCAAGCCCAAACACCCTAAGGTCACATAGTATCTAGATACATACAACTTCCACAATCACCCTAAGGTCATATGTTATATATAACTATATAACTATCTGCTTAAAATAATATAAGTACCTAATTCTAATACAGAGATCTAGGTCACCGAGGTTTGCGGAAGGAGCGGTGGTCCCGTACATTCTAACCCAATCCCGACTCATGAATATGATTTTGAAAACGAAAGGTCAGAACCCGTGGGGGTTCTGTTTTACACCTCATTCGGCCTTTAGAAAGATTGCGAGTGTCATTGTTGTCAACCTGGCTCTGATACCACTTTTGTAACACCCCAAATCCGCGGGACTCGGGGTGCTACTGGGCGAGACCTCACAATGGGTCCCGACCCTTAGCTTGACAACAATTTCACCGGACCTTCCAACATGGCACAAATAAAGGTCGAAAACTCAAATATGTTTTTAATGTATGCGAAAACGAAAAGTACGAAACTACAACTTGGAAACTCAGCCGAGTCCTCAAAACAACGTAAATAAATCCGAATTCTAACAAACGACAATATCCATAAAAGACGACATGAAAAGACTCAAAACATCCCCGTCCTATAATGTACGGAGACCCCGGCTTTCCACTCCTTCGCCTCACTTGGCGGCATCCCTAACCTGCAAGTCATCTACACAATCGGTTTAAAACCGTTAGCTAATATTCTAGGCATTAGAAAAGCGGTGAAGGCTCAAACACACCCATAACACAAAACATAAATCACACAAGTCCGGTTCCTTATCTTTTATTATTAAGTCGTATTCCAATCTAGTTCAACTTCTTTTGTGACACGAGACCCCAATGGTCTCGCCTCGGTCCCTACTTACCGGCAAGGAATGGTACGGATGCCTCCGTCCATCTAACCCGCCGGGCTAGTCGCCGAGAATCCCCTAGACCTCACTATGGGCTAGGCAGTATTGCCACCGCCCGTTCTCATACACTTGGGCCCATATAAACATATATATAAAGTCGGTGGTCCTAATTACCTGGTTCATCGTTATAACATAAAATAACACACACCACCAAACACACAACAATACTAATACATAAAATATGAGCTAAGTAAGTCCGAAGACTTACCTCGTCCCAAACGCTATCTTACAAAACGCTCACGCTTCCCTTGGGAAGAAGCACTCAACCTGTTCACAACAAGGTATCATAAAAAACCCGCTAAACTCGAGAAGTCTAGGACTTCTACACAAATGACCTACGCAGGATCATTTGACTCGCATTCTAGGACCGCATCCTAGATTCCAACATAATTACCGTCAATAATGACGTAAAAGCCAACTAGGTCTAATCCCGCTCCTCACATTCTCTTAAGGTCACAAAAGCCGCTACTTTGCATTTCCACTAAGTTATAATTTTCAACCTATCATGATACTATCCATTTCGCCCATATGTTAATTGATCGTAAACTTATAGCATAACGGAACCTAGGATAAACTCGTCTAATTTCCGAGGTAAAAACTCGCTAACATATTCTCCGGGCATTTTTGTAACAATAGACAATATGGGCCATTATTGTAAATATAAACTTTGGGAGCTAAAACGTAAATATACCTAAAGCTCTTTAAACCCGATTGAGGAAGCGGGAGAGGAGCACTGCGCAGGCGGGGGCGCCGGTGGATCTGGCTGGCGGCAAGGGCAGGGGGTGGCGGCCGGAGCTAACTCGGGGTGGCCGGATCTGAGCTCGGCCGGCCAAGAATGTTGTAGTAGGGGCGGGTGAACAAAGCCCGAGCTGGGCGGCGTTGGTGGAGCTCGTGCAGAGGAAGGAGGAAGCGGTAGCGGCCTGGCGGGGCGACGCTCCGCTGGTGGCGAGGTGGACAACATGCGCAAGGTGGAGGGCGGCGCAGATCCGAGCTCGCGCAGGGCTGGGCACCGCAAGAGGTGGCTCACGCAGGTGGGAGTCCGGTTTGGCGGCAAGGCGAGCCGCTCGGCTCTGGCGCGGCGGACGGCGGTGACTCCGGTGGCTGGCGGGTGGAGGAGAAGTAGAAGGTTTCTCCTGGTTCAACCGTGAAGAGGAACGAGAGAGAGTCGGCTGAGAGGAAGTGAGGAAGATGGTGATGGTTTCCGGTCGGGCCAGGAGATCCCACGAGAGTGAGGGGTAGAGGAAAGAAGGAGGGACGAGGGGTCGGGCTAGAGAAGCTAGGGAGAGCAGGGCTAGGAGAAAAGGAGAAGGAAGAGAATGGTGAGAGAGGGAGGTGACTGTAGATGCTATGAAGAGGCGCTGATGTAGCCCGGGCGGGAGCTGAGACTGGCATGCCCACTTGAAAGGGAAGGAGAAAGAATGAAAAGGAAACAAGGGAGAAAAGGAAGAAAAAAAAAAAGAGAAGGACACAAAATTAAAACTCGATAAAATTAAACCGTAACGGATCGGAATATTTTCCGAATTTTTCCGTTAAATAATTTACGGAAGTTATATACACATATATAGTATATATACTTATTTAAACTTTAAAAAAAAAGAGATAAACCCGTAAAATTTTTAAAATTTCCGGACGTTACAATAAGGATCTAGCCCCTTATGTTGAGCCCCTATTTGACGACGGTGGACGATGGTGAAACGGGGACGTTTCACATCCAAGATGGGGGGACTGATGCGCCCTTGACAACCATGACCGTGGATGAGGAGGACGATGCTTTGCGGGTTCGCTCCGATGGACCGCTCACTCGCTCCCAAGCTAAAGCCATCGCCCAAGCTGCCGGCTCAATCATCCGACGCACCATTGCATCACTTGGACCCGTTAGTGGCATGCCATGTCTCCACTCCACCATGGCATAGACTTCCGGCGCCACATCATCAAGCTAGCAAATATTATTATTATTTTAATATATTTTTCATTTTAATAATAGACATTAATTTTCGGAACCGTAACTCCGGAACTTAATTCCGGGAGTTACTTTCCGACATTGATAGTGTAGGCCTTTTAATTCGGGAGTTAGCCCCGACTTTATTTCCCGCCTTAATTTCCCGCTTATAATTCCGTCATTTATTTCCGACTTTTGGTGTGGCCTTCATCCCCTATATAAAGGATGCTTGGCCTCACTTGTAAAGCATGTCTAATTTTAATCAAGTTATTTGAAGGAAAAACCTCTATCTTGATTTGGGCATCACTTTCTCTTCAATCCCCTCAAAGTTCTTCCTTGGATCAAGTCTTAGATCCAAGATCTCACCTTCGAGGATTCTTCTAAAGAATCAAACTCTCAAATCCACTACAACGTTTGCTCGATCTCTCTAGATCGAATCAAACCTTCTCTTCCGCATCCATTTCCAAATCGCTTCCGCCTTACCAAAGTACTATCCAAGTCACTTTTGCACATCAACAAGGAGTAGTTGAAGCTCTAGCTTGGTCTAGATCCGGCATTCGTTCTTCAACGATTCCAAGGACGCATCACCCTTTTTTAGTGTGTAAAATATGTCACTTTTAAAATCAGAATCAAAATTCAACAAAGATCGTCACATAACCCCTAAGTATTAGGTCTTTCAATTGTAAATATATGAATAGTGGTCAAGGTCATTCTCTCAAGGGACTATGTTATCCAATCTCTCTAAGAAGCCATCTAGATAATGACAAGTGCTATAAAATAAAAGCAAAAGTTGTGATCAATTGATCGCTTAAAACACTTCAAGGGTGGAAAGTTTATGGGATCAATCGAGTCAGTCTAAGTAACTACAGTTGAGTTACTAGTCTACTACAATCAAGTGGAATTCCTTTAGCAATTGGCTCGTCCGAGTAAAAAAAAACATAGTATCAAACGGGTAAAATCAAATGTGAAATAATTAGGAGTTGAGCACTAATTCTCCTAGTTCTTTACTAATGTAATTCCAAGATATGAGACTATGTTAGTAGAGTGAGTACTATTTGTTCAAGTCACCAATTGGATGATGCTAAACGGTTGTATGCAAAGTAAGCAAGTGATTAATCTAATGTGTATTTTTCTCTAATGAGTTAAAAAAAATTCAATGTTCTTCCTTTTAGATGATTCATATTAGATAGTTACCACATTTGTAGGTGAGAATTTCAAGTGTACATTGTGTTTTACGATCTCCATTCATCATATCGTGTGTGAAAGAAGGCAAAAATCAAGAAAAAGCAAATTATACAACGATGTTCTAACTCATGATAACACTTAATGTGAATCAAGGATATAAATTATTGACCCTACTAGTGTTGACCATTTCACCTGCATGGAGAAACTAAGCATTGCAAATACTCGGCTTCCTAAAGTTGGTATATCCTAAATCCAGAACAAATTAAGCTAGAGTACGAGTCGAGATTATTTAGCTCAAGTAATGACTTATCCCTCGTCAATATTTAATGACTACGAGCTACAAGATTAGAAAAGGGACACAAAAGAAAGATATGGCAGATGATGCATTTTCTTGATATGTAAGCCGCATACAGAGACGTTAATGTTAAAGAGTAAGATATTATCATCAACCTCGGTCTAATCAATTGAGTCAAATACGAAGGCTTGTACAATTGCAAGAAGATTTAAAAACTCAAACAAAACTCAAAACCAAAACTTTATTTCTCTTAAATAATTTATCGATATTGATAATATGCTCAATATCAATCAATCAATCAATCCTAGTGTACAATTATAAGGAGTGGAGACTTTCATTTAGAGGAATTGATAAGTCCTAATAATAATAATAATATTATTTACTTCTTGAATTACATCCGTAACAAGGAAGATATAAATTTTAGTTTTTTTTACCTAAAAACAATAATTTAATTAGGTAAAATAATAAATTAAAAAAATCTACTATCTTATATATGTATTAAAGGAGAACCCTTCTTTGTCACGTGTCAGCACCAGATTTAACGCAGCATAATAAAATATTTTAAAAAGTTAATTATTTTAAGTTGTTAATATAAATTAATAACAAAGCCCAACAAGATATTTTTAAAAAGTTATTTATCTAGATTATTGGATTTTTTTATTAAATTTATTATTATTATTATTATTATTATTATTATTATTATTATTATTATTTTAATTATTATTTTAAGTTTTTAATATTATAAATTATTATCAAATCTCAACAAAATATTTTTAAAAAGTTATTTATCTGGATTATTAAAAAATGGGTTTACATAATCGGATTTTTTTAATAAAAATTATTTTTATTATTATTATTATTATTAGTTTAAGTTGTTAATCTTATCTTATATATCTTATATATCTTATATCTTATATATTATCTTATATATATTAAAGCGGACGCACTTATTGCCACATGTCGCGGCCAGGATTTTCTGTAACACCCCAAACCCGTAGGACTCAGAGTGCTACTGGGCTAGGATCTCACAATGGATTCTGACCCTAGCCTGACAACAATTTCACTGATCTTACAACAAGGCACCAATAGATTAAAACAAAACACGAAACTGATATATATATATATATATATATATATATATATATATATATATATATATATATATATATATATATATATATATATATATATATAACAAAAAGGTAATACAATGTACCGCTGAGTACAAACAAAACTATATTGTGCAACAAAAGAACCCATATCCCCGATAACGCCCCAATGTACGGAGCCCTCAGCGGATCACCCGCTCTGGATCACTCTGCAGCTCTCCTATCCTGCAAAGTATCTACAACACGGTATAAAACCGTTAGCTAACCATACACAAATATAGGAAGATGCTAGAGCACAGTCACACATCAGAAATCTTAACACATCATCATGCTTTCACACATTTACCCGGTTCATTATCTTTATAAAATCCAGCAATCAACTCGTATATATTTATCCATATAAACATAGGTGACACGAGGAATATAACCCTCGCCTCTGGGTCCAATAGCCAGCTGGAATGGTGCCTGGAATACTACCCCGTGTACCCTAAGGGAATGGGGAGTGCCCGAACCGTTTACCGGGTCTGGCCTGCCTATAGAGAACGTCCCAGACTCCCGGCGGGATGAAAGGGCAAGTTATCACGGCCCTACAATGGGCAAGCAATATACCATAGGTCGGTGACCATCATAACGCATGCTATAAAACATATAACAAACACCACTCATGCACAACATCCTATAAAAGAATGGCAACTAAGTAAGTCCCACGGACTTACCTCAACCTTGTAGTCGTCTCACTGGATCAACCCTCAACTCAGTCCACTCCAAACTGGAGGATAACACGGCCTATACAAGGCATAACCAAATATCAAACTCCTATCACATAAAGGGTCACACATAGACCCAAGGGATCCATAAGGGATCATATCCAACTCGTAAACCTCAAAGCCCTAACCGGCATTTCCGTATCATACTCGTCAACATCCGAATCCTAGCATGGTACTAAGTTCCTCATACTAGAAAGGAAAGGAACTACCTAATTATAGGTAGTCCCGGGACAAGACGCACTTGCGTGAACTAAGGACGCAGGGGCGGAAGAGATCACCCGCAGGCACGGCAGGTACAATCCGCAGGGGCGGTGACAAGGCTGCAGGCTAACGCAGGCGCTGGCACGGCCGCGATGGCACGGTCTCCGCAGGGGCGGCGGTTTCCAGGCACGGGGGCGGCGACAGTGCAGAATGAAATCTCGCGGCTTCTCTTTAGGTCTTCACGTGATCAAATCACGTCTACTCTCTTCTAGATTCATACACAAGCATAAACATACACATTCATCATCACCCTATGATCAACACATCTAATCCTAAGCTAAGGAAGGAAGAACAAGAAAGAAGAAAGAAAGAAAGAAGAAGCAAGGGATACCTACCACAGCTGTGGCCTAGGCACGAACTGATCCAAGGCAGTATCTCCACTAGCTCTCAAGCTCAGCAACAACATCATACCACATCAACATCCACCAAAACCCATACAAACAACTCTTCCACACTAAGTAGAAAACAAGAGCAAGATCAAGTAGGAGAAAGGGAGAAGCAAGAAGAATGTAAGGGTAGCTTGGGAAGATGAAGAATGAAGAAACCCTTCATCCTAAGGTAAGGAAAGGTTAAAAAGGAAATAGAGTAAAGCATGGTCCAACGGTCAACAAAGCCGGCTGCAGCCGCAGGAAACCGCAGTGGGCGGGTTTCCTGGCCGCAGGGGCGGAACAACAGGGGAGCTGCAGGGGCGACCTCACAGACCCGCAGGGGCGGCTAAGGCCAAAACTAACTCCTAAAACTAAGGCTCTTACACCTCACCCCCCTAAAAACAAGTTTCGTCCAGAAACTTGTAAAATCCTCAAACTACTCGGACTCACAAGCCGAGGTACAAATCTCTCTATAACCTCGAACACAAGCATGGAGGAAACCCTCCACTCCAGCAGCAAACTATACTATCCAAGGCCTAGAGGGAAACTATCTCTAGCCAAACCATAACATTTCCCAATAGCATGGAGGAAAGAGCCTTCTCCAGCTATAAACAAAAATCATACTAGCACAACAAGATCTAATAAGATCATAATCACAACAAGCTAGCATGAAATAACATATCATAGCATATAAGCATGTAAGCTCATAAGACTCACTACGCTAGTACTAAGATCTACTCGGTGATCCTACTGGTGCACCTATCTCGGCATAGAACTCTGGATAGTTCCTCTGGATACTATCCTCAGTCTCCCATGTAGCCTCCTCAGGTCCTCGTCTCGACCATTGTATCCTAAGCATAGGTATGTCCTTCGAACGCAGGCGTCTCATACCTCGTTCTAGGACTGCAATCGGATGCTCAACAAAAGTGTGGTCCGGCTCAACCACCAAATCCTCATAACTCACGATGTGTCTCGGATTTGGTATATACTCCCTTAGCTGAGACACGTGAAACACAGGATGAACACCCTCTAATCTCGGAGGCAAGGCTAATCTGTAAGCTGCGTTCCCAACCCGATCCGACATCTCGAACGGTCCGACATATCGGGGACTCAACTTCCCCTTAATGCCAAAACGCATAACACCTCGTGTCGGGGACACTCTCAACCACACATGGGCTCCAACTCTGAACTCTAGAGGTCTACGCCTCCTATCGGCATAAGACTTCTGACGGCTCTGTGCAGTCAGCATACGCTCTCTGATCAATGCTACTCGAGCCATATCATCCTGAATTTGATCAGGTGTCAAACCACTAACACTGCACTACTCATCCCAGCATAACGGGGTACGACATCTCTGTCCACACAGTGCCTCAAATAGGGCCATCCCAATAGATGCATGCCAGCTGTTGTTGTAGGAGAACTCAACAAGTGGGAGATGATCCGTCCACACCTGTCCCCAATCCAACACACAGGCTCGCAGCATATCCTCCAGAGTCTGAATGGTCCTCTCTGACTGACCATCTGTTTGAGGATGGAACGCAGTCGTGAAGTGCAAACTCGTCCCCAGGGTAGTCTGAATCTGCTGCCAGAACCTCGAGGTAAATCGTCCATCTCTGTTAGAGACGATCGTCCTCGGTACACCATGGAGTCTCACTATCTGCCTAGTGTACTCCTCTGCTAATCTGCTCACCGGCCATGTCTCTCGAATAGGAATGAAACGTGCCGTCTTCGTCAGTGTGTCAACTATGACCCAGATGGCATCAAAACTCCGGCTCAGCCTCAGTCAAGTCACAAAGTCCATGGTGACGTCCTCCCACTTCCTCTGTGGAACAGGAAGTGGATGGAGCTCACCTCCAGGTCTGAAATGCTCGATCTTGACCTGCTGGCAGGTCGCACACTGTGCCACAAATCTGGCTACATCGGGCTTCAGCCCTCCCCACCAATATAAACGTCTCAGATCCTGATACATTTTACTCGTACCGGGATGTACCGAGTAAGGTGTACATTGAGCCTCCTGTAATATCATATGTCTCAGCTCTGTATCAGTAGGTACACAGACACGACCATGGCGTCTCAAAACTCCATCTTTTCCCAGCAGGAACTGTGGTGCCTCATCCCGAGACATCCGCTCTCTAATCCTCCTCAAGGTCGGGCAGGTCTCCTACTTCTGTTGGATCTCACCCAACAGATCAGGTAGAACCTCTAAAGTACTCAGCCGGGCATCCTCATCAGGAAACTGGATGTCCAACTCTAGCCAGATCAAATCCCTCTATAACTGCTGCTGAACTGTCAGCCTCGCAATCGCCTGCTCTCGAGGCGTCTTCCTGCTCAGGGCGTCGGCGACTACGTTCGCCTTCCCCGGATGATACAGAATCTCCAGATCAAAATCCTTGATCAGCTCAATCCACCTACGCTGGCGGTTATTCAATTCCCGCTGCGTGAAAATGTACTCCGGACTCTGATGGTCTGTGAAGATCTGACATGTAACACCATACAGGTAATGTATCCAGATCTTAAGTGCATGAACTACCGCTGCCAACTCCAGATCATGAGTCGGGTAGTTCTCCTCATACGTCTTCAGTTGTCTAGACGCATATGCAATCACTCTGCCCCGCTGCATCAACACACATCCCAAGCCTAGCTTGGATGCATCACTATATACTACAAAATCCTTTGTACCCTCTAGTTGTGCCAAAACAGGAGCAGAAGTCAAACGTCTCTTCAGCTCCTCAAAACTCTGCATACACTGATCAGACCATACAAATCTGGTAGTCTTCCTCAGCAAACTCGTCAGTGGACGGGCAATCACAGAGAATCCATCCACAAAGCGTCTGTAATAACCGGCTAGGCCAAGGAAGCTACGTACTTCCTTGACGTTCGTCGGTGTAGTCCATGCAGCTACTGCCTCTATTTTCGCCGGATCAACTTTGATCCCCTCGGCGGATACAATGTGACCCAGGAATGCTACCTCTAGCATCCAGAACTCGCACTTAGAGAACTTTGCATAAAGTTCTCTATCCCGCAAAACCTGCAATACATTCCTCAGATGTCCTGCATGCTCCTCTCCACTGTGAGAGTATACCAGAATGTCATCAATGAAAACCACCACAAACTGATCCAGGAAGTCGATGAAGATACTATTCATCAACTCCATAAAGACGGTTGGGGCATTCGTAAGCCCAAATGGCATCACTACAAACTCGTAGTATCCATATCTGGTCCTGAATGTTGTCCTATGCACATCCTGCTCCCTCACCCTCAGCTGGTGATACCCGGAACGCAGGTCAATCCTGGAAAACACAGTCGCTCCCTGTAGCTGATCTAACAAATCATCAATGCGCGGTAGTGGATACTTGTTCTTGATGGTCACCTTGTTCAGCTCTCTGTAATCAATACACAGTCTCAGCGATCCGTCCTTCTTCCGTACGAAGAGGACAGGTGCTCCCCATGGGGACACGCTAGGGCGAATGAAGCCCTTCTAAGCCAACTCCTCGAGTTGCTTCTTCAGCTCCAGCATCTCGACAGGCGTCATCCGGTATGGGGCCTTCGAGATGGGTCTCGTACCAGGCTCTAACTCAATACTGAAATCCACACTCCTCTGAGGCGGCAAACTGGACGGCTCAGCAAAAACATCAGTAAAATCACAAACCATTGGGATATCCCCTTATATTGGACTCTCCCCCTCCTTCATGGCATAACACCAGAAGGCCTCACAACCCTGTGCAATCAATCTAGCTGCCCGTATAGCGCTGATAACTGTGCCTACATTTCCAAGGTCCCAAACTCGGAAAACCTATATCTGGCCTAACTCGGTAGAGAGGGTAGCAGTCCTCCTACCTACATCTAAGACTGCAGAGTGTCTATCCATCAAATCCATACCTAGAATGACTTCTTCATGCTCTAATGGCATGACAAAGAAGTCAACTAGTAACACACGGGTCCCTACAGAAATGGGACAACCGTGAAACTCACGGGTACCTCTGACCCTACCACCATCGGGTAACCCTATAATAAAGGGCATCCCCTCAACTGTATCTAAACCCAGACGCTCTACACAGGCATCAGAAATAAAAGAGTGCGTAGCACCAATATCAAATAAAACTCTAACAGGTGAACCATGAATCAGAATGGTACCTGTAGCAGTAGGTGCAGCTGGCTCCTCTGCACTCCTCAACTCAAAAACACGACCCTGTGGGCCTCTGGTATCAGTGGTGCCCCCACCACGGCGTCTGCCTCTACTCGGCCCAGGAGTAGATCCTTGAGTCGTAGGGCGATCTGGGACCCTCTGTTGTCCCTGACTCTGCTGCTGTTGAGGTGGTCTTTGTCCACCTCCTGCTGCACTAGCAGGAGAAGAATCCTGTTGTGATGAAGCTCTCCCTCGTCTACAGAAGGTAGCTCTGTGACCAGGTCGGCCCCAAGTGAAGCAGGTCACCGGTTGCCTCGTACACTCTGACCTCATATGCCCATACTCACTGCAGTTGAAGCACTGCACTCCCTTATCTGCACCCGGTGCAGATGGAGGACGACTCTGGCGACTCTGGCCTCGCCCTGAACCAGCAGCTCCACCAGTACCACTGGCCTGACCAGTCCTCTATCTCTTCTCAAACCCTCCGGTCTGAGAAGCTCTCCTTTGGCTAGCTCTCTCCCTCTCGTAGTCAGAAGTCTGGTCCTGATAATCGACCAAGATCTCATAGTGAAAACCCGCCATATAGGTACGGGTAGTATCCCTCAGATGTCGGGAAAACAAATACACATCTTGATCTGCAGGAGGTGCAGTTGGACCCAACAATGCCAGCTCCTCCTGGAATCTCCTGATGGCCTCTGAGACCGGTACATCCTCGAACTCAGCCTCAACAAAGTCTCGTAGTTTCTCCCTCCTCAACGAGGCAGGGCAGAAACGCTCCCGGAACAGAGTCCTCATCTGCTCATAACTAGTAACCTATACTCGTACAGACCTCCACCAGTGTTGTGCCAAATCTCTGAACAAGGTCTGCACCAGCTCAACCTGCTTGTCAACTAGACATCTAATAGACTCCAGAGCTGAGTCTACATGTCCTATCCAAAGCTCCACCTCTAGCCCCACTTTCCCAGTGAAAGGGGGTACTCCCATCTGATGAAAAGCCTTCAACCAAGTGTCTGGTCGAGGCCCTCTATGCTCCTCTATAGCCCGAGCAATCTCAACAGCAGGTACTTGTACAGCTGGCACCTGAGTAATTGTGTGGGACCTCTCAGATGGTCCCTCCTGTGCCTGTACATCTGGGGCACGTCTACCGGCTCTGGCAGCCTCCTCTACTCGTCTAATCTAAGCATGAAACTCTGATCTACCCATAGAGACGCGATCAGAATCACCAGACTGGGCTCTCTGTGCCCCCTGTCTCTCAGCTGCCCCGTTCCCAGTCTTAGGAACGACGCTCTCAGCAATCTCTTCATGGATCTCTCCTGCTGCCTGTGAACCACCCGCGGGAGTCCTACCTCGTCCTCTACCTAGAGGGGGTCTACCTCTACCTCGCCTTACTACAGGTAAGGCTCTAGTCTGAACCATCTACAGAAGACGTAAACCTAGCTTAAAAGGCTATATATGCCATATGTATAGATATATATATATCAAATCAATCACAACAGAATATCTATATATATCTACACTGTCGAGGTCTTCAGAGGGGTGATGGCTCACGTACACGGTATCCCAAAACATTTGTACTCATTTCAAAACCAAAACCTTTTAAAAAGTCAGACCCTTTTCGGGTTCTGTTTAGTTATCTATTCGACCTTTATTGCAGATTACTAGTTCCATTGTTGTCAACCTGGGCTCTAATACCAACTTTGTAACACCCCAAATCCGTAGGACTCGGAGTGCTACTGAGCTAGGATCTCACAATGAATCCTGACCCTAGCCTGACAACAATTTCACTGATCTTACAACAAGGCACCAATAGATTAAAACAAAACACGAAACTGATATATATATATATATATATATATATATATATATATATATATATATATATATATATATATATATATATATAAAAGGTAATACAATGTACCGCTGAGTACAAACAAAACTATATTGTGCAACAAAAGAACCCATATCCCCGATAACGCCCCAGTGTACGGAGCCCTCAGCAGATCACCCACTCTGGATCACTCTGCAGCTCTCCTATCCTGCAAAGTATCTACAACACGGTATAAAACCGTTAGCTAACCATACACAAATATAGGAAGATGCTAGAGCACAATCACACATCAGAAATCTTAACACATCATCATGTTTTCACACATTTACCCGGTTCATTATCTTTATAAAGTCCAGCAATCAACTCGTATATAAATATCCATATAAACATAAGTGACACGAGGAATATAACCCTCGCCTCTGGGTACTATAACCAGCTGGAATGGTGCATGGAACACCTCCCCGTGTACCCTAAGGGAATGGAGAGTGCCCGAACCATTTACCAGGTCTGGCCTGACCACAGAGAACCCCCAACTCCCAGCGGGATGAATGAAAAAGTTGTCACATCCCTACAATGGGCAATCAATACATCATAGGTCGGTGACCATCATAACACATGCTATAAACATATAACACACACCACTCATGCACAACATCCTATAAAGGAATGACAACTAAGTAATTCTCTCAGTTCTTTACTAATGTAATTCCAAGATATGAGACTATGCCAGTAGAGTGAGTACTATTTGTTCAAGTCACCAATTGGATGATGTTAAACGGTTGTATGCAAAGTAAGCAAGTGATTAATCTAATGTGTATTTTTCTCTAATGAGTTAAAAAAAATCCAATGTTCTTCCTTTTAGATGATTCATATTAGATAGTTACCACATTTGTAGTTGAGAATTTCAAGTGTACATTGTGTTTTACGATCTCCATTCATCATATCGTGTGTGAAAGAAGGCAAAAATCAAGAAAAAGAAAATTATACAACGATGTTCTAACTCATGATAACACTTAATGTGAATCAAGGATATAAATTATTGACCCTACTTGTGTTGACCATGTCACCTGCACGGAGAAACTAAGCATTGCAAATACTCGGCTTTCTAAAGTTGGTATATCCTAAATCCATAACAAATTAAGCTAGAGTACGAGTCGAGATTATTTAGCTCAAGTAATGACTTATCCCTCGTCAATATTTAATGACTACGAGCTACAAGATTAGAAAAGGGACACATAAGAAAGATATGGCAGATGATGCATTTTCTTGATATGTAAGTCGCATACAGAGACGTTAATGTTAAAGAGTAAGATATTATCATCAACCTCGGTCTGATCAATCGAGTCAAATACGAAGGCTTGTACAATTGCAAGCAGATTTAAAAACTCAAACGAAACTAAAAACCAAAACTTTATTTCTTTTAAATAATTTATCGATATTTATAATATGCTCAATATCAATCAATCAATCAATCCTAGTGTACCATTATAAGGAGTGGAGACTTTCATTTAGAGGAATTGATAAGTCCTAATAATAATAATAATATTATTTACTTCCTGAATTACATCTGTACCAAGGAAGATCTAAATTTTACTTTTTTTTACCTAAAAACAATAATTTAATTAGGTAAAATAATAAATTAAAAAAACTACTATCTTATATATATTAAAGGAGAACCCTTCTTTGCCACGTGTCAGCACCAGATTTAACGCAGCATAAGAAAATATTTTAAAAAGTTAATTATTTTAAGTTGTTAATATAAATTAATAACAAAGCCCAACAAAATATTTTTAAAAAGTTATTTATCTAGATTATTAAAAAATGGGTTTACATAATCGAATTTTTTTATTAAATTTATTATTATTATTATTATTATTATTATTATTATTATTATTATTATTATTATTATTTTAATTATTACTTTAAGTTGTTAATAATATAAATTTTTATCAAATCTCAATAAAATATTTTTGAAAAGTTATTTATCTGGATTATTAAAAAATGGGTTTACATAATCGGATTGTTTTAATAAAAATTATTTTTATTATTATAATTATTATAATAATAATAAAAATTATTATTATTATTATTATTATTATTTTAATTATTATTTTAAGTTTTTAATATTATAAATTATTATCAAATCTCAACAAAATATTTTTAAAAAGTTATTTATCTGGATTATTAAAAAATGGGTTTACATAATCGGATTTTTTTAATAAAAATTATTTTTATTATTATTATTATTATTATTATTATTATTATTATTATTATTATTAGTTTAAGTTGTTAATCTTATCTTATATATCTTTTATCTTATATCTTATATATTAAAGCGGACGCACTTATTGCCGCATGTCGCGGCCAGGATTTTCTGTAACACCCCAAACCCGTAGGACTCGGAGTGCTACTGGGCTAGGATCTCACAATGGATTCTGACCCTATCCTGACAACAATTTCACTGATCTTACAACAAGACACCAATAGATTAAAACAAAACACGAAACTGATATATATATATATATATATATATATATATATATATATATATATATATATATATATATATATATATATATCAAAAAGGTAATACAATGTACCGCTGAGTACAAACAAAACTATACTGTGCATCACTGTAAACCACAAAATCCTCAGTACCCTCTGGTTGTGCCAAAATAGGAGCAGAAGTCAAACGCCTCTTCAACTCCTCGAAACTCTGTCTGCACTGATTAGACCACACAAATCTGGTAGTCATTCTCAGCAAACTCGTCAGTGGACGGGCAATCACAGAAAAACCCTCCACAAAGCGTCTGTAATAACCGGCTAGGCCAAGGAAGCTACGTACTTCCTTGACGTTCGTCGGTGTCGTCCAAGCTGTTACTGCCTCAATCTTCGCTGGATCCACCTTGATCCCCTCAGCTGAAACCACATGACCCAGGAATGCTACCTCTGGCATCCAGAACTCACACTTAGAGAACTTAGCATAAAGTTCTCTATCCCGCAAAACCTGCAATACGGTCCTCACTTGTCCTGCATGCTCCTCTCCACTGCGAGAGTATACCAGAATGTCATCAATGAAGACCACTACAAACTGATCCAGGAAGTCGATGAAGATATTGTTCATCAACTCCATAAAGACGGCTGGGGCATTCGTAAGCCCAAATGGCATCACTACAAACTCGTTGTGGCCATATCTGGCCCGAAATGTTGTCCTATGCACATCCTGCTCCCTCACCCTCAGCTGGTGATACCTGGAACGCAGGTCAATCCTAGAGAACACATTAGCTCCTTGTAACTGATCCAACAAATCATCAATGCGCGGCAGTGGATACTTGTTCTTGATAGTCACCTTATTCAGCTCTTTGTAGTCTATGCACAACCTCAGTGATCCGTCCTTATTCCGTACGAAGAGGATAGGTCCTCCCCAAGGGGATACGCTAGGGCGAATAAAGCCCTTCTCAGCCAACTCCTCGAGTTGCTTCTTCAGCTCCAGCATCTCGACAGGCGCCATCCGGTATGGGGCCTTCGAGATGGGTCTCGTACCAGGCTCCAACTCGATACTGAAATCCACACTCCTCTGAGGCGGCAAACTGGACGGCTCAGCAAAAACATCTGTATACTCACAAACAACTGGGATATCCTCTAACGCTAGACTCTCCCACTCCTTCATGGCATAAGACCAAAAGGCCTCGCAACCCTATGCAATCAATCTAGCTGCTCGTATGGCGCTGATAACTGTATCTGTCTTTCCAAGGTCCCAACCTCGGAAAACCTCTATCTGGCCTAACTCGGTAGAGAGGGTAACAGCCCTCCTACCTACATCTAAGACTGCAGAGTGTCTATCCATCCAGTCCATACCTAGAATGACTTCTTCATGTTCTAATGGCATGACAAAGAAGTCAACTAGTAACACACGGGTCCCTACAGAAATGGAACAACCGTGAATCTCACGGGTACCTCTGACCCTACCACCATCAGAAATAAAAGAGTGCGTAGCACCAGTATCAAATAAAACTCTAACAGGTAAACCATGAATCAGAATGGTACCTGTAGCAGTAGGTGCAGCTGGCTCCTCTTCACTCCTCTACTCAAAGACACTACCCTGTGGGCCTCTAGTATCAGTGGTGCCTCCACCACGACCTCTGCCTCTACTCGGCCCAGGAGCAGATCCCTGAGTCGTAGGGCGATATGGGACTCTCTACTGTCCCTGAGTCTGCTGCTGCTGAGGTGGCCTCTGCCCACCTCCCGCTGCACTAGCAGGAGAAGAACCCTGCTGAGATGACGCTCCGTCCTGGCGGCAGTAAACAGCTCGGTGACCTTGCCTACCACATGTGTAGCAAGTCACCAATGGTCTCGTGCACTCTGGCCTCATATGCCCTGGATCTCCACAGTTAAAGCACTGACGTCCCTTCTCTGCAACCGGCGCAGATGAAGGCTGACTCTGGCGTCTCTGACCACGCCAACCACTAGCAGAACCACCAGCACCACTGGTCTGCCCTGTACGCTGCCTCTTCTCAGACCCTCCGGTCTGAGAAGCTCTCCTCTGTCCAGCTCGCTCCCTCTCATAATCGGAAGCTCTGTCCTGATAATCTGTGAGAGTCTCACAATGAAACCCTGGAATATAGGTCCGGGTAGTATCCCTCAGTCGTCGGGAAAAGAGATAAACGTGTTGATCTACAGCAGGTGCAGCTGGTCCCAGTAAGGTCAGCTCCTCCTGAAACCTCCTGATAGCCTCAGAGACTGGTACATCCTCGAACCCAGCCTCCACAAAATCTCGCAGTTTCTCCCTCCTCAGAGAGGCAAGGCAGAAACGCTCTCGGATCAGAGTCCTCATCTGCTCATAGCTAGTAACCTGGACTCGTACAGACCTCCACCAGTGTTGTGCCAGATCTCTGAACAAAGTCTGCACCAGCTCAATCTGCCTGTCAGCTGGACATCTAATAGACTCCAGAGCTGAGTCTACATGTCCTATCCACAGCTCCACCTCTAGCCCCACTTTCCCAGTGAAAGGGGGTACACCCATCTGATGAAATGCCTTCAACCAGGTATCTGGTCTAGGCCCTCTATGCTCCTCCGGTGCTCTAGCAATATCAGCAGCAGGTACCTGTACAGCTGGTACCTGAGTAACGGTGTGGGACCTCTCAGATGGTCCCTCCTGTGCCTGTAAATCTGGGGCACGTCTACCGACTCTGGCAGCCTCCTCTACTCGTCTGATATAATCCTAAAACTCTGATCTACCCATAGAGACGCGATCAGACTCACCAGACTAGGCTCTCTGTGGCCCCTGTCTCTCAGCTGCCCCGTTCCCAGTCTCAGGAACGGCGCTCTCAGCAACCTCCTCATGCATCTCTCCCGCATGTGAACCGTCAGGAGGAGTCCTACCCCGTCCTCTACCTAGAGGGGGTCTACCTCTACCTCGTCTTGCTGCAGGTAAGGCTCTAGTCTGAACCATCTGCAGAAGACGTAAACCTATCTTAGAAGGCTATATATATGGCATATGTATAGATATATCACAAATCAATCACAACAGAATATCTATATATATCTATACTGTCGAGATCTTCAGAGGGGCGATGGTTCACGTACACGATATCCCAAAACATTTGTACTCATTTCAAAACCAAAACCTTTTGAAAAGTCAGACCCCTTTCGGGTTCTATTTATTTATCTATTCGAACTTTATTGCAAATTACTAGTGTCATTGTTGTCAACCTGGCTCTGATACCAACTTTGTAACACCCCAAATCCGTAGGACTCGGAGTGCTACTGGGCTAGGATCTCACAATGGATCCTGACCCTAGCCTGACAACAATCTCACTGATCTTACAACAAGGCACCAATAGATTAAAACAAAACACGAAACTGATATATATATATATATATATATATATATATATATATATATATATATATATATATATATCAAAAAGGTAATACAATGTACCGCTGAGTACAACACGGTATAAAACCGTTAGCTAACCATACATCAATATAAGATAGGCAAGAGCACAACCACACATCATATAAACAGTAACACATCAACATGATATCACACATTTACCCGGTTTATTATCTTTATAACGTTAAACACACAGGAGTATATAAATCAGTATATGAAAATAAGTGACACGAGGAATATAATCCTCGCCTCTGCGTGCAATAGCTAGCTGGAGTGGTATCAGCGCACCTTCCCGTATACCATAAGGAGTGGTATCAGTACCTTTCCCGTATACCAAGTCTAGCTAGCGTACAGAGAACTTCTCAGACTCCACTACGGGATGAAAGGGTAAGTTGTCAAAACCACTACAATGGGCGGTCAATATAACATAGGTCGGTGACCAACATGAAGCATGCTATAAAGCATATAACAAACACCACTCATGCACACATCCAATATAAGGATGACAGCTAAGTAAGTCCTATGGACTTACCTCAATCGTAGAAGTATCTCGCTACGAGCAAAACCCAGAAACGTCCACTCCAACTGAAGGACAACATAGCCTATACAAGGCACACAGATATGTATCACAATCCTATCACACACAAAGGGTCACACCTAGACCCAAGGGATCCATAAGGGATCAATTCCAACTCGTAAACCTCAAAGCCGTAACCGGCATAACTATACCATACTCATCATCATCCGAATCCTAGCATGATACTAGTTCCCTCGTACTAGAAAGGAAAGGAAACTACTTGACTATAAGTAGTTCCGGGACAACACGCACCTGCGTGAACTAAGACCGCAGGGGCGGAAGGGGTCACCCGCAGGCGCGGAAGGTAGAAGCCACAGGGGCGGTGACACAGAACGTAGGCAAGCGCAGGCACGCCGCTAGCACGACGCAGGTGCTGTGGCACGGTAGCCGCGGGGGCAGTGGCTCTTGGCCGCGGGGGCTGCGACAGTGCAGAACGACACTTCGCAGCTTCTCTTCGGCTCGTCACTTGATCAATTACATCTTCAATCATCCAAAACCACATACGAACATATACATACACATTCCAACATCAAACTAGGATCAACATACATCTAAACCTAAGGCTAAAGAGAAGGAATCAAAGAAGAAGAGAAGGAGAAGAACAAGCACTCACCACTACTGAAGGTTATAGGCTGCAGGGAGGATCATCAAACACCAAGGCTGGCTTCCAAGCACAGCAAAACACACCCTAGCATCAGCACACAACCACAAGTACACTTCCAAAGCCAACTCCAAGGAAAACAAGAACAAGCTCACAAGGGAAGAAGGATAAGCAAGGTGGACGTAGGTAGCTGGAGAAGTGAAGTGAAGAAGTGAAACCCTTGCTCAACAAGGTAAGAGAAGGTAAGGTAAGAAGGTAAAGCACGGGTCAAGGAAGTCAACAAAACCGGCTGCAGCCGCCGTAACCCGCAGGGGCGGATCACAGGGCCGCAGGGGCGGGAACCCGCAGCGGCGGCATACGTGCCCGCGGGTGCGGCAAGGCCAATCTCGGCCAAAGCCAATCTCGTCTATGGTCTGATCTCGGTCCGAAAGAAAAGGGCTCTCACATGGCAACTGCAGTCTCACACTTATTATGGTTTTATCATTGATTTTAACCATGGTTGTATCATTGAACCATGGTCCGATCTCGGTTAGTCTTCTATTCCAAAGTCTGGGATCATACCTTGAACCATGGGCTTTTTCTTCGAGGTGTGACCTTATTATGGTTGTATCATTGAATTCTTAGTACCGTCGGGTCATACTTTTAGCAGTCTCACACTTCGTCCTCTCGTCTTTGAAAAGCTTTTATTCTTCCACTCGCGTGCTTGATATGTAGCGCCTTATTAATTCTACCCCGTACAGGAAGGGCAGAAAGGTAATCACCTTTACCCCTACCCGACACGGTTACTATCTTAGTATACGTCGTCTATACGAGACAGGCGACTATAACTAGTATAATTATTTCTAAGTACAAATCACACTAACTTACTACTACCGAGATCCGCAAAGTGGAGCGGTGGTTTCCGTACTACTACCCAACCCGACTCAACCATAAACAAAACATTGAAATTCATTTTGGAAAACCAGATCCCTTTTCGGGTTCTGCTTATACTTGACCTTTTTAGAAGATTGTGAGTGTCATTGTTGCCAACCTAGAGCTCTGATACCATATTGTAACACCCCGAATTCTGGGAACTCGGAGCGTTACTGGCTAGGACCTCACTGTGAGGTCCTAGCCAGTAACGCTCCGAGTTCCCAGAATTCGGGGTGTTACAACAGTAGGTCCCGACCTTAGTTTGACAACAATTTCACAACGGACCTTGCAACAAGGCACAAATATTAAAACAGTAAATCCTTAATTAAAGTACTCAAAGTATAAAGACGCGACCAACATAACACAGCCAATCTCTAGGACGAGTAAGTCTAACAGTAAAAGTCAACTACAAACATAAATACTGAAATAAATAACTGAACACCCGATCCTAGTACGGAAATCCCGGCTGGCCACTTCACTCTCGATCTCTCGGTAGAGATCTAACCTGCATCATCTAACAACACGGTATAAACCGTTAGCTACAATTCTAATATTAAAGTGTCACTAGAGCACAAACACACACAAAGGCATATACATTAAATCACTCAGCATGCAAACACAGATCCCGGTTTATTATCTTTCCATTACGTGGCTTGGTCCAGTCTAATTTCCATCTTATCTTGTAACACAAGAGTCTCCCGACTCTTGCCCCCGTCCCCGTAAACCAGTAAGGCTGGTGTAAGTACCTCTCCCCGTATACCTACTGGACTGATCGCGGGGCAATCCTCCGGCACCATCGGCCCGGTCCGACGGTTACGGCACGTTATCATACACTTGTGCCTTACTTAACAAAATACAGTACAGTGATCTAATTCATTCGTTTTTATTTCACCGGCATATAACACACACCACTCAAATGCACACTCAATATTAAACGGTAACTAAGTGAGTCCTATGAACTCACCTTAACGGTACTGGTCTCAAAGTCTCGCGATCTTGCCAGCTAAAGATCCGATTATCTTGTTCCATAAATTATCTATTCTTAGAACCATTCCAATCATAAAGTTCATTCAACTTATCATTCTCATAATCACGGTATGACGTCTAGGCTCAATACCCTGGTCTTCTTTAACATTAAGGTTCGGGGACCTACACGTTCATTCGCATTCTCTTAGTCATTGCATACTCGTTCCAATCGACTATCTACCCGGAAAGTGTTATTATTCTAACAACATGAATAATTCGTCTATTCTCAAATCTCGTCCCGGTCTCTGGAACACACTCGTTTTATTCCGCTAACTTAGGTTCTGATTCCTATCCAGAGATTATTCTTCACTTAAACAGATTTTCCGAGTTCTCTTAACTTCCAAAGTCGTTCCATAAAATCCGCTCATCTCGGGATTTTATACCTTATTTTATCGCTATTTAGCCTCTCGACTATTTATGGTTCTCACATTGGTATCTACTTAATTTCGTATCGTTCAAAAATCCATTATTTCCACTAATAATATAAACTATCATATCGTGCATTAAACATTTGTTATAGAATAATTTATTCTTAAATTAATTTAATAACAAAAGGTCGGATACGGAAATAACCGGAAATGGGTCGAATACGTTAACTGGTTCAGTTAACCGTCGGTAGCACAGATGACACGGTTCCGGGTTCAATTCCTGTTACACAAAGCACCCCGGTGTCAACATCTCGGTCACAATTGAACTTAGTCTCGGTACGAATCTCGTTCAACAGACTGTCCGAGATTACGGTTTGCTTGTCCTCCTTTGTACCGATTCACAAGCCATGACAGACACACTCAAACACAATATAACGAGGATCGAGGTTCACCTGAACTGGGTATCTCCTTAGCCTTCATTCACTGCACTATGGTGGCTCCAGTTCTTCTCGTCAGTGATGCTCCCAAGCTTCTCGATGGATCGGTGGGCATTTCTCTGTTTCCCAAGGTCGAAGGTGAGGCACATAATCAATCGGAGAGGGGGGAAAACAGTGGCAGGGCTTCCCGGTTTTCGATCGGTAGCCGTCTGGCTCAGAGTAGCGAGGCCTCTGCAACAGCTTCCCGGTGATCGGTGGTTCGTTCCTCTTCTCCCTTGGCAGAGGTTAGCGTCGGGAATACAGAGGTGGCGTTCTGTGGTGGTCGGGAGGAGAGACGAACAGTTTGGAAGGGCGAGGTCGTGGCTCGAGTATGCTGTGTACCAGGGGACTGCAGTGGCGATATGGGGAACGTAGTGTGCAGGTATTCGGTTGAAAGGGCTCGGAGAATAAGGTCGAGAGGAAGGTCGTCGGTAACCATCGCAGAGGGAGGTTGGTTTCGAGTGGTGGTGATCGGGATCGAGGACATGAACAAAAACGGGAGGGAGGACCGAGAAGTGGTGTCGGGCGGAGAGGCGGTTTCAACGGCATTCCACTCGCCATGATGATCAGCGTTATAACGCTCAGCTTTAATGTCCATAACTGCAGTTTCCAACAACGTTGACGGAAGAGGGAGACGATGGGGAAGAAGAACGTCCAAGCTGGCATACTTACATGGCAGGGATAGGGCCACAGGAAGTAAAAGAGGAAAGAAACTTGGGCCCAGTTACAAAGCTTGATCCATGAAAGAAACAAAAGACAGGCTGGTAGGTGTAGTGAGCCGGTTATCACGTGGGCCGATATGGTTAAAAGAAATTAATCGATCGGTTTACTCCTTCGGTATTCGTTTCGGGTTCTCCGTTTAAATAAACTATTATAAAATAGATAAAAATTTAAAATAACCCGAGAAAAAATATATAATAATAATAAAATTTTCCGGTTATTACATCAGTCACCCCTTAAAATAAGTTTCATCCCGAAACTTAGGGTGATGTACGGTTAATCCGAGTTTCGGACTTCCGAGTCCTAAATACTGTTATTCTTCAGAGAACTTTCTCTTTCTTTCAATCCGGACGAGCCGGTACCACACGCATCCCGCGGACAGTCATCGATACATATATAATTACTAACACTTTAACTGCGTAGCATATAATACACACATAACACATAAGCGAGTTTAGACTAACTCGTCAACTTAAAGTCGCCCCTAACTCGGCGTGCTACTCCAGTTATGAACTCCTAATACTATCCATTATTTCCCCAAGTGAACTCATCGATTCCCCGTCATGACCATTGCATCTTTAGCATCGGAAATTCCTTCACTCGTAGTCGTCTAACACTCCTCGCCAATATAGTTACCGGTTACTCGGTAAAGTGTAGTCCATTTCATCGATCAAATCCTCCTGGTTGACCACCTATCCCGGTCTAGTATATATTCTCTAAGTTGCAATGCAAGGAATCCGGGTATATACCCTCTAATGCGGTGAAAGGCTAACCGGTATGCCACCACTCTGATTCACTCCAATGCTTTAATGTTGAAATGTCTGACACCTCGAGTCGGCGATACTCTCCACCATACTTATGAACCGAATCGGAACTCTAGAGGTTTGAGCCTCTTACACGCATAAGACTTTTGGCGACTCTAAACTGCTAGCATACACTCTCGTATCAAAGTTACTCACAACATGTCGCTCGGTATCTACTTCCCAAAATCTCAATTTGAACCGTCCATCTTTGCCAGAGACGCTGGTTCTAGACATGCCATGTAGTCCCACTATCCGTCCCGTGAACTCTTTTGCTAACCAACTCACCTCCCCCGTTTCTTTGGGGATTTAAATGGGCGGTCTAGATGAGTCTATCTATCAACCACGCCCCGATTACTATCAAATATCTTGCTAGATCTCAGCCATATGTCAACGTTCATAGCTATGTCTTTCCACCTTCATTGCGGAACGGCAGTGGTTAGAACTCTTCTTCAGTCGGGGTGCTCAATCTTGTCCTGCCGACAAATCGCACATTGTGCCATAAATCTGTTCACCTCCACTTTAGACCACTCCGCCTATAGGAGCATCTGACGTCTCTGTACATCTCCCTGGTACCTGAGTGTACCGAGTAGGGTGTAGAATGAGTCTCCTGTAGTATCATCTATCTCAACTCCGCATCTAGAGGAAAATCAACACGTCCTTTGCATCCCATCACTCAATCCGTGCCTATCACAACTGTGGTGCACCATCCCGGGGTTTCCTCTCCCGGATCCTAAATATGGTAAGGCAGCTACCCTGCTCCTGTCGGATCTCGTCCAACAGATCTGGCATAAGCTCCAAAGCACATCAATATCGATCAGCATCTGGAAACTGAATCTCTACCTCTAGCCGGGCAAGATCCCTCTGTAGCTCGGCTGAGCTGTCAAACGAGCTATAGCCTTCTCCTGAGGCGTCTTCTTGCTCAAGACGTCGGCAACTACATTCGCCTTCCCCGGGTGATACAGAACTTTCAGGTCGAAGTCCTTAAATACATCAAGCCATATCCTCTGCCGGTTATTCAACTCCCTCTGAGTGAATATATACTTCAGACTCTTATGGTCTGTGAAGATTTGTCAAGTAGTCCCGTACAACTGGGGACGTCCAATCTTAAGAGTGTGCACCACTGTTGTTAACTCCCGATCATGTATGGTGTAGTTCTTTTCGTACGTCTTCAACTAGCGAGACACATATATTATAACCTTACCCTTCTGCATCACTACGCACCTCAAGCCTAGCTTGGATGCATCACTGTATACCACAAAGTCCTCCGTGTCCTCTGGTTGTCTAAGATCGGAACGGGAATCAACCTCCTCTTCAACTCCTCAAAACTCCTCTGGTAGGGCCCAGACCACACAAAGAGAGTGGTCTTCCTCAGTAGACCGGTAAGTGGTCGGGCAATGATCCACAAACCGTCTATAATACCCCGCTAGCCTTAGAAACCGCGCACCTCCTTAACATTCATAAGAGGTTGTCATGACAAAACAGACTCAATCTTAGCCGGTCAACCTTGATCCCCTCGGCCGTCACCACATGCCCCAGAAAGGCTACCTCGGTCATCCAGAAGTCACACTTGGACAACTTAGCATAAAGCTGGTTGTCTAGTAGGACCTGCAACACCGTCCTCGAGTATCCTACATGCTCATCTTGATTCCTGGTATACACCATGATATCGTCAAAGAAGACTACCTCAAATTGATCTAGGTAGTCGATGAATATTCCATTCCTCCACTCCATGAACACGGCCGGCGTATTGGTGAGCCCGCATTATATCACCACAAACTCACAGTGACCGTACCTGGTCCGGAAAGCTGCCTTAGGGATATCCTGATCCCTCACCCTCAACTGATGATATCCTGACCTCAAGTCAATCCTGGATAAGACTGAGAGTCCCTGCAACTGGTTCAGCAGGTCGTCGTTACGGGGTAACGAATACTTGTTCTAGATCGATACCCGGATAACTCTATATAATCCATGCAAAGTCTCATGAATCCATCCTTCTGCCTCACAAACAGTACCAAGACACCTCAAGTACAGACACTAGGTCAGATGAACCCTTTCTCTACCAACTCCTTTAACTGTTTCTTCAACTCTGCCCTCTCAATAGGTGTCATCCGGTAGGGAGCCCTTGAGATCGGTCTCGTTTCAGGCTCCAACTCAATACTGAAATCTACACTCCGCTGTGGAGGTAGGTAGGGAGGTAATCCCTAAACACCTACGTGCACTCACTACTGGTACGTCCTCTAGCCTTGGACCCTTCTCTTTAGCTCTTTAAGCTCTTCTGTTCTAGTCCATATCACACAAGGTAGTTAGTCTTACTCCACATACAAGATGGCGGTCAATTTTCTTTCCTTCTCTAGCTAGTCTTCCTGGGTATCGGATTGGTTGCTCGACTCATACTACAATGTCGCTCTTAACTTCCCCGTGATGCTTTAGCTCAGATGTTCATTGTTTCTTCCACTGATTGATGTCTCTCCACCCTCTCATTTATTGTATTAACATTAAATTTTCCGGTCCAACCTTGTTTCAAAAAGTATCATTGCAAGCCCTCTCACTCCGTGTGATATCTCACCTTCTGACTTTAATTAACTGGTGTTTTAATTGCTACTGGTAAAACTCCGAGCGCATTACTGCCCTTCGGTTAGAGCGTATTTGCCTACGTATGTCCACTATTCTTTGGGTTCTATTTGAATGGTATTGTTTCCCTTTGCTCGTCCCGGTCCACGGGTTGTCTTATCGGTCTCATCCTTGCTATTTCCCGGTGATATTGTGTCTCGGGTCGTTTGTATTCCTGACTATCACATCCATAACGGTAGTGGCTATCGCACGCCAACGCTACTCTTGGGACATCTTTACTCTTTAACTTTTCATTTTCCGTTATTTGGGTTTTTCTTCTCTTGTCCACTTGTCTCCGTGGGATTACTCACTTGATCTCAAATAATCCATCTAAGGTGGATATGTAGGCGTGACCAGGCCATTTCATACTCTTAGCAGGTTCTATAGTAAGATTTCATTCTCTATTCATGTGATTCTCTTTCTCTCCCTTATCTCGGGTCTTTCTTAGATCAAATGTATTCTTCAATCATTATCCTCTGTCTAATCAGTCGTAGCTTAACAATGGTGGCCTCTTGCCCGCTTCCCATGCACTGATGTTCTTTCCTTGTGGCTTATATATTCATTCATTCATGTTAGTTCCTTTACTGTATTTGGTTATGATACTCTACCGTTCATCGGAAAACACATCACTGTTCTACTTCCTTTTCCTTAACTCGGTAGGTCAGTCCATGTACCCCTTTATTCGGTTTCTTAGATTTTGTTGTCTGCTTCCTTCTCCGCACTCTTAACGGTGTTGTTCGCTTACTCATGCCTGCTTGACTTCTTGGACAAGCGATCTCCGCTTCTCAACTTCTTCCCGCCGTCCAATCGACCTGATCGTACTTCATGACACCGTATGGTAACTTATTCTCGCATCCTCGAACCATTATGATGTTCTCTTCCTTTCTTTCCCGTTTCTTAGGAATATCTCCTGCTACTGGCGTTTTGAGCCCTTGTCAAGATTAATCCTTGGTTGATTCTCGTGCTTTTCTCCCATCGTTTCCCATCTGCTCTTCATTTCTATGGTGTGGTGTAACTACAGTGCCGTCCATTAGTCTTGTATTATTGGGATGTCAACAACACTCTTATTTCTAGTATTGTCGGGGTCGTACTTTCGACAATCTGATACTCCGTTCTCTCTTCTTTGAAAGGTTATATAATTTTATTCATCCACTCGCGTGCTTGATCTGTAGCGCCTTAATTCTATTTTGTGCGAAGGGTGGAAAGGTAATTATCTTTACCCTAACCCGACACGGTTACTATCATGGTGTGCGCCGTCTATACGAGACAGGCGACTATAACTAACATTACAAAAATTCTCTAAGTAAAAGTCACACTAACTTACTACTACCGAGATCTGTAGAGTGAAGTGGTGATTTCCGTACTACTACCCAACCCGACTCGGCAAAACTTTAAGCTTTAAATTCGTTTTTAAAACCAGATCCCTTTTTGGGTTCTATTTTATACTTGACCTTTTTAGAAGGTCTTGAGTGTCATTGTTGCCAACCTAGAGCTCTGATACCATGTTGTAATACCCCGCATTCTGGGAATCCGGAGCGTTACTGGCTAGGACCTCACAGTGGGTCCCGGCCTTAGTTTGACAACAATTTCACAACGGACCTTGCAACAAGGCACAAATATTAAAACAGTAAATCCTTAATTAAAGTACTCAAAGTATAAAGACGCGACCAACATAACACATCCAATCTCTAGGACGAGTAAGTCTAACAGTAAAAGTCAACTACAGACATAAATACTGAAATAAATAACCGAACACCCGATCCTAGTACGGAAATCCCAGCTGACCACTTCACTCTCGATCTCTCGGTAGAGATCTAACCTGCATCATCTAACAACACGGTATAAACCGTTAGCTACAATTCTAATACTAAAGTGTCACTAGAGCACAAACACACACAAAGGCATATATAGTAAATCACTCAGCATGCACACACAGATCCCGGTTTATTATCTTTCCATTACGTGGCTTGGTCCAGTCTAATTTCCATCTTATCTTGTAACACAAGAGTCTCCCGACTCTTGCCCCCGTCCCCATAAACCAGTAGGGCTGGTGTATGTACCTCTCCCCGTATACCTACTGGACTGATCGCGGGGCAATCCTCCGGCACCATCGGCCCGGTCCGACGGTTACGGCACGTTATCATACACTTGTGCCTTACTTAACAAAATACAGTACAGTGATCTAATTCATTCGTTTTTATTTCACCGGCATATAACACACACCACTCAAATGCACACTCAATATTAAACGGTAACTAAGTGAGTCCTATGAACTCACCTTAACGGTACTGGTCTCAAAGTCTCGCGATCTTGCCAGCTAAAGATCCGATTATCTTGTTCCATAAATTATCTATTCTTAGAACCATTCCAATCATAAAGTTCATTCAACTTATCATTCTCATAATCACAGTATGACGTCAAGGCTCAATACCCTGGTCTTCTTTAACATTAAGGTTCGGGGACCTACACGTTCATTCGCATTCTCTTAGTCATTGCATACTCGTTCCAATCGACTATCTACCCGGAAAGTGTTATTATTCTAACAACATGAATAATTCGTCTATTCTCAAATCTCGTCCCGGTCTCTGGAACACACTCGTTTTATTCCGCTAACTTAGGTTCTGATTCCTATCCAGAGATTATTCTTCACTTAAATAGATTTTCCGAGTTCTCTTAACTTCCAAAGTCGTTCCATAAAATCCGCTCATCTCGGGATTTTATACCTTATTTTATCGCTATTTAGCCTCTCGACTATTTATGGTTCTCACATTGGTATCTACTTAATTTCGTATCGTTCAAAAATCCATTATTTCCACTAATAATATAAACTATCATATCGTGCATTAAACATTTGTTATAGAATAATTTATTCTTAAATTAATTTAATAACAAAAGGTCGGATACGGAAATAACCGGAAATGGGTCGAATACGTTAACTGGTTCGGTTAACCGTCGGTAGCACGGATGACACGGTTCCGGGTTCAATTCCTGTTACACAAAGCACCCCGGTGTCAACATCTCGGTCACAATTGAACTTAGTCTCGGTACGAATCTCGTTCAACAGACTGTCCGAGATTACGGTTTGCTTGTCCTCCTTTGTACCGATTCACAAGCCATGACAGACACACTCAAACACAATATAACGAGGATCGAGGTTCACCTGAACTGGGTATCTCCTTAGCCTTCATTCACTGCACTATGGTGGCTCCAGTTCTTCTCGTCAGTGATGCTCCCAAGCTTCTCGATGGATCGGTGGGCATTTCTCTGTTTCCCAAGGTCGAAGGTGAGGCACATAATCAATCGGAGAGGGGGGAAAACAGTGGCAGGGCTTCCCGGTTTTCGATCGGTAGCCGTCTGGCTCAGAGTAGCGAGGCCTCTGCAACAGCTTCCCGGTGATCGGTGGTTCGTTCCTCTTCTCCCTTGGCAGAGGTTAGCGTCGGGAATACAGAGGTGGCGTTCTGTGGTGGTCGGGAGGAGAGACGAACAGTTTGGAAGGGCGAGGTCGTGGCTCGAGTATGCTGTGTACCAGGGGACTGCAGTGGCGATATGGGGAACGTAGTGTGCAGGTATTCGGTTGAAAGGGCTCGGAGAATAAGGTCGAGAGGAAGGTCGTCGGTAACCATCGCAGAGGGAGGTTGGTTTCGAGTGGTGGTGATCGGGATCGAGGAAATGAACAAAAACGGGAGGGAGGACCGAGAAGTGGTGTCGGGCGGAGAGGCGGTTTCAACGGCATTCCACTCGCCATGATGATCAGCGTTATAACGCTCAGCTTTAATGTCCATAACTGCAGTTTCCAACAACGTTGACGGAAGAGGGAGACGATGGGGAAGAAGAACGTCCAAGCTGGCATACTTACATGGCAGGGATAGGGCCACAGGAAGTAAAAGAGGAAAGAAACTTGGGCCCAGTTACAAAGCTTGATCCATGAAAGAAACAAAAGACAGGCTGGTAGGTGTAGTGAGCCGGTTATCACGTGGGCCGATCTGGTTAAAAGAAATTAATCGATCGGTTTACTACTTCGGTATTCGTTTCAGGTTCTCGGTTTAAATAAACTATTATAAAATAGATAAAAATTTTAAATGCCCCGAGAAAAAATATATAATAATAATAAAATTTTTCGATTATTACACTTAATATAATATGTCTAAGTTAAAAATTATAATATCAAATGGCTAAATTTAAATAGTGAATTAACTAATAGTTAATTAGATTAATAGCATATGTCAAGTTATTAAAATAAAAATATTACTAAAAAATAGTTTTTAATAAAATAAAAGAAACTCAAAATAATAACAACTATAAATTAAACTCAATAAAACCAACTTTAAAACTTATTGAAAGTGATACATACTATCAACATATTTATTAAAAAAAAATAATATAACTTATTTTTCCCAAAAAATAATTCTAATTCCGGTTTTGGTTTGACAACTATTTTTTTTAATGTCATTAAAAAATTTAGGGTTATGAATGAAATGTTGATTTTTTTTAAAAATAAATTAATATGTTATAAGTCATAATTAAGTAAATATATATTTAAAGAATAGTTTTTATAAAAAAAACTGAAACTTTCTTGATTTTTTTTTCAATTTTTTTTAAAAAACTTTTGTGTAAATGACAAAAAAAAATTATTAAAATTATTTACTTTATATTAAAAAAGTCGATATTGTTTTTAAGAAAATGTGGGGAAAATTTTCGATTATTTTTCCATATATTTTTAATATAAAATTTATGAGTTTTTATACAAAATTATTTAAAAGTATATGTAATTTTTCTCAAAAAATATTAAAATCGATTTTTTTTATATGTAAAAAAACTTATTCTAAAAAACATTTTTTATTCTTATATTTTTATTTTTTTAAAACGAACAAACATTTAATCCTTTAAAAAAATAAATTTTAGAAAAAAGTAAAGTTAAAAAATATAAATAAACAAAAGATTAATATCTTTTTAAAAATTTGAAATAAAACAATGAAATTTATAAGTTTTAGAAAGTATAATGTTCAATTGAAAATTAAAATTATAAATTAAATTATAAGTTAACAAAATATGAAGATATTAAAAATTAGATTGCAAATCTTATTGATTTCGTGTTTTGAATTATAATGAATTAAAGATCAATTAATAATACGTGGGACTAACAAAAAATTAGTTAGTAAAATATTTAAAATAAATTCCTAAATCAAATATTTAATGACTTATTTAACATGGTTGGACCTGGATTAACAAAAAATTAACACGTGTAAATTTAATGACGTGGGACCACCAGACTGACTGTGCCACGTGTAAGTTCACGGGCTGCTTTAGTCTATAGATAGATATTGATTAGTTGTCAAATCAAAACCGGAGTTAGAATTTTTTTCTAGAAAATAAGTTATATTATTTTTTATAAATACGTTGATAGTATGTATTACTTTCAATATTTTTAAAGTTGGTATTATTGAGTTTAATTGATAGTTGTTATTATTTTGAGTTTTATAATTTTAAAAAAATAATATTTTTAGTACTAATTTTTTTGTAATAACTTGACATATGCTATTAATCTTATTAACAGTAAGATAATTCACTATTTAAATTTAACTATTTGAAATTATAATTTTTAACTTAGACATTCTACTTATATTAAGTAAATCTCTTTCATTTAAATTTTAATATATTATTATTCAATATTATTAATTTAAATTTTATGATTTTTTTATCCTTCTTTTTTTTGTTAGTATATGTTTTACATATGACTTCTTATTTATCTTATATACTAAAACAACCTGTGAACTGATACGTTGACGCAGTTTCGTACGGTCACCTCATCAATTTTACAGTGTAATCTATTCATTAATCCACATCACATACCCTAACATTTAATTTAATAAACCCTAATTCTTTTTGAAATTGATACTAACTTTGGCATTCGAGTATCTCAAAGGATATCGTCTCGAAATCCTCTTTCCTGATTGTTATTGCATGATTTAGATTCTTGCTTCATTTTCAGTCATAATGTGAAAATTACAGCCTTACAACAAGTATCACATAACAATTAAGACAATTCTCAACATATTGAATTATCAAACATTTTTTATGACACGCAATTATTGTCTAACCTGTGCAGGACACGGATATTAAAACTAGTATAATACTAAAGCAGAAGTAGATTTTGCCACATGTTCTAACCACATTAAGTCACCTATGATTTTGCCACATGCCATCACTACATTAAGCCACCTAGGATTTTGCCACATGTCACCACCATATTAAGCCACATAGAATTTTGCATATATCTATTTATATTTAGTCAATTGTTTTTATATTTATTTTATTTAGTTTCTTAGTTAAGAGAATGACATAAGATATAAAATATAAAAAAAAAGATTATGACATAAACAAAAATAAATTTCTATATTTGACAAATATTATACTATTTGTGTGTTAGAAGAACAAATTATATATATATTTTTTTAATTCAAGTTATTTGACAAATATTATACTAATTAGGCTAAAACATTACAAGACAAAAGTAGTCAGAAAGATGTCAGGCTGGATCGAGCTTGGATTGATATTGGTGTGTAGCCGGTTCGCTTGGCCCAAAGACGTAGAGGGAGAGATGAGCCCAACAAGAGAGTGGAAGCTGGGCCACACAAATATAATTAGTCTCAAGACTCAGAGCATAGGCTATACGTACCTAAATTAGAAGGAAATTATTGAGTTACCTATGGGTACTTTTACTCATGAGTGTAAATTTATTTATTTTTTCTTTTAATTATTTTTAGATTTCTCCATTTCTTTGTAGGGTATCTTTACAAAAACAAAAAAAATCTATTTTCAATAGTTAAAAATATTTTTTTTAATTGATTTGTTCATTTTAAAATTATTTATTCATTTATTTAACTAGTGGATAAACTTTCCCATAGATAACTTAATTTTACAAGCTTCCATCTCGGATGGAGACCTAACCATACACATATGATTAGGTTGATTAAGCACAGTTCCATCTCGATGTTGACATGATTTTGGATCAATACAAATACAACAAGAAGAGTTAGACAACAATACAGGAGAAATGTTAGTCTATCATAATGGATTCACAATCTAGCACACGTTAGAGGGAAGGGTGATAAATGCTAGACCAGATAAATAAAAAGAAACAATACAACCCTCTTCTTAAAGAGAAGTCGAGGAGTAGTAACTAAAAAACCAGAAACAGAAGTTGTGTACCTTTGACACGACTTAATACGGACTATGTATTTGAAAATTTTTGAAAGCACTTTAGTGTAGCAAGAGAAAACTATTTTTCATAGGTGTGATTTTTGACCCGTTTCATTTTTACTTTCATATGCGATAATTTTAAACTTTATTGCTTTTTAAAATTTGGTTGTTGACCCATAAATCCTTCAAATTTGAATTTTGGTAGTGTAAATGTGGTGGAACTTAAGCGATGTCTTGTTAACGGAACTAAATACTTAAAACGAAAATGATACCATTACTAATACTCCGGAGAATCCAAGAAGAGACGCACTTCGCAATATATAGTATCAAACCAACCTTAACCTTTTTATTTTGACAAGGCCGAAGGAGATTCAATGCGAATGCGAGTTCATAATGGGAAAAATGTTGATATATGGAATTATTATTCAAAATGTTGATATATGGGCCAATATATTCATTTCTAGCGATGTTAATCCGAGAGTAATCTCAAAACTTAGAACCAATTATTAAACGTAAAATTCGGTTAGGTTTGTTCAACGGGTGTGAATAATTAGATTGAGCAAAGTGGAAGAAGGAAAAGGTCGAGCATTGTCGGAAGAGGAAAGGAGGAGGAACAAGGAAGGAAACATAGATTTGTGAGGTTGAATTAGCTTAACTAGTAAACTACATTTTTAAGACTCTAATTTAAATAATAAAAAAATATTAAGTGAGTGCGCGTGGCTTGAATATGTAAACTTGGAATTCAAGTAGGGGAATGTGGGTCCCGCCTTGACAACCTATTTCTATCTGTACCTCTTTTCTTCGCTGTCAACTTCCTTTTTATTTTTTAACAATTAATATTTCTACACCAATTCCCACGGCTACAACTTCAAATTTAAACACCATCATTCATAGGTCTTCTTTTACTCTCTCTCCGAATAATATAATAGATTTCCATACCTTTGAATCGTTCTCCAATCTACTTATCCAATAATTTCCTTTATTCTTTGAATGAAAAGGGTTAAGTGTGGCTACTCTTAAAACATATTGGGATTATCTGAAAAATTATCTGAAAAACTAGTGTTGAGAGTCGAGATTTTCAAATGGTCAATCAGTTAGTAATATTGTTGATCCATCTGAAAAATGATTGATTTGGATATCGTTAAAGTACCGAAGATTCAATCTGGGGTTAGATATAATCATCTTGATCTCCCATGAACAACTTCACAAACCTTGAAGTGTCTTGATAACACACTAGTTGAACCCTCAATTTCGATCTTTTTTATTTGTAATCTGATAGCTTCTTGTAGGCCAAATTTAAGAGCACAACCTTCAACTTTTATTATTGAACTTAAAAAATAAAATTGACACCGAGGCTAACAACCTCTCCATTTTGATTTCGAATCACGAAGCGAAAAGTTACTCCCGAATCGAGTTTAGAACCATCAAAGTTAAGTTACTCCCCAATTATTATGCTAGAATTTGATAGTTTTTCCATTACCAACTTGCTAGATAATACATCTCTTAAGCTCGGGTTTGAGTTTCATCTGGTTATTCCATTGTCATGACGTAGGTCCTTTGTTTTGGTAAGAGAGAATGATATGTTTTTAATATGTATTTTCACTAACAATTTTAACTCATACATTGTCTGGTTCCGCCCGGATTTTCCACAAAAGCTTCATTTGTAAGACTTTGTTCATTATTAAGGATTTACTCAACCTAATACCGTCATTTTTTTTGTTTTTGCAAATCTCATCCCAACTTATGATAGGTCTATGTTGGTGCCCTTTATACTAAAAGAATTTTTTATATGTTATATCCAACTCCTCAAGATTGTGGATTGGAAGCATAAAGCTTTTTCATAACAAATGTTGGTTTAGCCGCCATATTATGTTATATTAGGGTATTTCTTCCTTCTTGCATGGGGCTGTATTTTGCTTGGAGTAAGGGTATCGTCATCTTTTGATTGAAGTCGATTCGGCTTTGGTGGTCAATTTAGTAAGAAAGGAGATCACGGTCTCCCACCCGTTCTTTAGTATGGTATCAAGATGTCAAGGCTTCCTGCGTAGAGATTGAACTATCCAAATTTCGTCATGTTTTTAGAGAAGCAAATGTTATCACGGATCATCTTGCTTCTCTTGTTGTCAATGTTCCGATTGGTTACCACTGCACGTGATTCATGTTCCACCTATTAGTTCAATTTCTATTTTGAAGAATGATGTCCGTGGAATAACGGACCCTACGCTTGTCATCTATTAGCTTACTTCTCTATTTTATTTAATAAAATACGAATGAGAATTCCTCGTCTCCCTTACCAAAAAAAATGCTATATAGATGTGCACGGGATTTAATGCTTAGAAATAGTACACTAGTATGACAAATTGTGTGGCCCTCGTTTTGAGAAAAAAGAAAATAATGACCAATATTACTTCGGTCAAAACAACACAAAAGTATTACAAACATCCATGATGATTCAAATTAGTAAATTTCACTTTATATGTGCTTTTATTAAAAAAAGTGTAAGACCCGAGGTCTTAGGGACATTGTTTCATGTCAACCATGTATGCGTAGAAACTTTTTAAGAGGTCACTCATCCCAAAATTGCTCTCACACGAACATGCTTAACTCTAGAGTTATTTGTAAATTGTAATAACTCTACCATTGAAAAAGAAAAATTCTTGTTGACATGGGTAACAATCCATCCTTATCAGTCAAATACAAATCATATTCAAATGATGCGAGATGACAATTTTTTGCAATGTTACAAAATGTATATAAACAAATAGTTTGGTAAAACAATATAGATCTTAAAAGGTGAATTTTGACGAATCTAAATAGGGGAAAAATCATCCATGAGAAATAATTAAAAAAAACTTAAAAAAATTAAGTTCAAAGAAACTTTTTGAATTTAGCCCCGTTTGATTGTAATTTAGAACGAAAACGGAAAAAAATAATTTAAACCATATAAATATCCTTATTCATGAATTTGTATGAAATCATTTTTTTTTTATTTATAATAATTATAGTGATTGATTTAAAAACTATAAAAAAAAAAACTAAATGGAGAAATAAAAATACAACTTACATGAAAAATGAATTTTTTCCCCACCTTTTGAATAAAATTGTATGAATTATCAATAAAATATAAATAGACTACATTCGTTTCATATATTCGGATTTTGGAGTTAAAAACAAATGAACCCTAAATATTTATTTGATTAAATACAGAAAGCATAATTTATAGAAAGTAATTTCTAAAAATTAGTTATCGAAACATTAAAACACATAAAAAGTAGCATTACTTAATTGTTTGATGCACACTAACTTGTTTAGAAAGTACAGTAATTGTCAAATTATTTAAATATATATTTGATATTTAAAAAGGTGTACTCTACCACCAACACTTTAGTAAGTTGTTTATTTGACATTTCCCCTTATTATTACTATATATTATATTTTTTTGGACGATCGAGTAATTAGCCTATTATATCAAAATTATTTTAATATTTATTCCCATCAATAAATTTAAACAAAATGCCTTATTTCAGTAATTTTCAATTAGTAAAGGGAGTCGATCACCTCTTCCAAATTTCTAATTTTTTGGTCTTTTCTTTGACTCGACCGATTCAACTATTAAGAAGATACGTAACATCATTTGGTTGGATAATGTATCGTTCTAAATTAATTAACAATAGGAAAATAGGAAAGAAAAAAAATAGTATACCGACCTTTTTACAATAAGCTAGTTATTTGTTTATAACCATGTGATTGTAATTTCTTCCCTCACCCTTCAACTATTTATTATAAATTTAAGTAAGCATCATTCTCCTAAACAAGAAGATACGTAACATAATTTGTTGCAGTTAACACTTCAGGAACACCCGTTTAGTAATTAAGGGCCTGTTTGGTAACGGATTGTAGGGGATTTTTTTAAAATTATTTTTACCGAAATTGTAGGAGATACGTTTTTTTATGCTGTTTGGTATGAGATGAAGATAGAAGATTGTATTTTTCATTTAGATTATTTTTACAACAAAATCCCCAAAAAACAATCTTAAAAATTGAAGATTCTAGAGAATTGTTTATTTTTCACGTCTTTCATACCCTAAAAAATCTATCTCAATAAACTTATACCAAATACCCAAAAACAACAAAATTTATCAATCCCTAATAATCTCCATTTACAAGAATCCCAACAATCTCCATTCCAAAAAATGAAGAATCTAAATAAAAAAATTTCAAAAATCACAATATACCAAACATGAACTAAGTAATTAGTAGTTTATTTATTAATAAGAGTACATCTCAAATCTCACAAGAAAGTTTCATTGGGAGGGAATAACACTTTATAGTTTCTCATTTCTTCAGTATATATATGTATAATAAACAAATGAATAAATAAATAATCATAACCCAAAAAAGAAGAAAAAAAAACCCCATCGTTTTGATCCTAATTAATTAACAAGAACCTTGGTAGAAGTAGTAGTCATGGGGAGAGGCTCGGAATGCGACAAAACGAATTGGCCATGAAAATAGCCATTGCCTCTCATCAAACTCTTCCTTTTCCTACCCATCAACAGGTTTGACCAAAAGCTGCTCTTCTCCTTGGTCTTGGTGATGGTATGACGTGGCGACACGCAGGAAGACACATCGGATGACACGTCAGAGGAGGAGGACGAAGCTGAAGAGGAAGCGTCAGAGTAAACGCGTCTGTTTCCGAAGAGTGAGTCCTTGGAGACGGAGAGCTTGGTGAGCTTCTGCGTTAGGCAAAGAGAGCAAACGCCGGGGGATTGTTTGTGCTTTGGGTGCTTCTTGCAGTGAGACGACGTCGTTATGGGGTTTGGCTTCGATCTGAACATCTTGGTCTTGTGAATCTGTTTGTTTGGTTTGCTAATTGCTAGGGCGTGGGAGGAAAATGAGGTGTATATATATATTATATATATAGGAAAAAGAATAAAAGTGGGTGAGGGTGATACTTCGTTGTGTGTTTCGATGTGGGTTCATGGATGGTGCGGGCTTGACAGCTTGTTTATCTTCTCTTTTTGCTGTGTTTGGATGGGTTTGAAAAGGTATGCATGACGTGTGATTCGGGTGCTTAATGCGGTGGGTCCTACACTAAAGACTTGGAGGTTCAATTCAGTGACTTTCTCCCAAGCCACGTATACCGCGGAGACTTTCTGTCTCATTTATTCAAGGAAATCCCTCCTCTGTACTCTTCAACCAAGTAAATTCTAATCGGAATTCTCACGGACACTAACATGAATTTAACATTCTAACATTTCTTTTGACAAATTTTAAATGCATCTAACATTTAACATTCTAACAATTCTCACGGACACTAACGTGCTTTTCATTTGGTTTAAAACATGTGGTAACATTGAAGGTATCACTCACTTCATAGTCTCGTGGAAGCTCGAATCTCTTATGCGTTGCCTGCGGTCTTTGTCACCGCGCCCGCGGCTGAGTCCTGCCGCGCCTGCGGGTTACCTTGCTCCGCCCCTGCTTCTCTTGTGTCACGCAAGTGCGTCTTGTCCCGGGTCTACCTAGAGTTAGGTAGATCCTTTCCTAGTATGAGCGGTAGTAGCATGCTAGGTATATGTTGAGGATAGATGGTTGATGAGTATGTTTCGTTATGCCTTGTTGCTAGGCAGTGTTATCCTCCAGATTGGAGTGGACCGTGTTTGAGGGTTGATCGAGTTGAGACGACTTCGAGGTTGAGGTAAGTCCACATGACTTACTTAGTTGTCATCCATATATTGGATGTATACATGAGTGGTGTGTGGTATATGCTTGATAGCATGCATTATAGTTTATTACCATTCTATGGTATATTGCTTGCCCATTGTAGGGCCATGATAACTTTCCCTTTCATCCCGCTGGGAGTCTGGGAGGTTCTTTGTAAGCAGGCCAAACCTGGTAAACGGTTCGGGCACTCTCCATTCCCTTAGGGTACACGGGGAGGTGTTCCAGGCACCATTCCAGCTGGCTATTGGACCTAGAGGCGAGGATTATATATTCCTCGTGTCACATATGTTTATATTGATATATATACGAATTGAGTGTTGGACTTTATAAAGATAATGAACCGGGTAAATGTGTGATAGCATGTTGACGTGTTTAGTATTCTTTGATGTGTGTATGTGCTCTGCATCTTCTTATATATGTGTGTGGTTAGCTAACAGTTTTATACCGTGTTGTAGATCCTTTGCAGGATAGAAGAGCTGCAGAGTGATCCAGAGTGGGTGATCCGTTGAGGGCTCCGTACACTGGGCGTTATCGGGGATATGAGACCTTTTTGTTGTACAGTGTTGTTTTATTTGTACTCAGCGGTACTTTTGTATTACCTTTTGATATATATATATATATATGTATATCAGTTTCATGTTTTATATTTAATCTATCTGTGCCTTGTTGTAAGATTCAGTGAACTTGTTGTCAGGCTAGGGTAAGGATCCATTGTGAGATCCTAGCCTAGTAGCACATCGAGTCCTACGGATTTGGGGTGTTACAAAGTTGGTATCAGAGCCCAGGTTGACATCAATGACACTTGTAATCTGCAATAAAGTTCGAATAGATAAATAAACAGAACCCGAAAGGGGTCTGACTTTTCAAAAGGTTTTGGTTTTGAAATGAGTACAAATGTTTTGGGATACCGTGTACGTGAGCCATCGCCCCTCTGAAGATCTCGACAGTATAGATATATATAGATATTCTGTTGTGATTGATTTGATATATATATCTATACATATGGCATATATATAGCCTTCTAAGTTAGGTTTACGTCTTCTACAAATGGTTCAGACTAGAGCCTTATGATGCGTCCTTGGAAGCGTTGAAGAACGAACGCCGGATCTAGACCAAGCTAGAGCTTCAACTACTCGTGTTGATGTGCAAATGAGAACTTTGATAAGGTGGAAGCGATTTGAAAATGGATGCGGAAGCGAAGGTTTGATTCGATCTAGAGAGATCGAGCAAACGTTGTAGTGGATTTGAGAGTTTGATTCTTTAGAAGAATCCTCGAAGGTGAGTTCTTGGATCTAAGACTTGATCCAAGGAAGAACTTTGAGGGGATTGAAGAGGAAGTGATGCCCAAATCAAGAGAGAGGATTTTCCTTCAAATAACTTAATTAATATTAGACATCCTTTACAAGTGAGGCCAAGCATCCCTTATATAGTGGATGAAAGCCAAACCATTAGCCGGAAATTAAATGACGGAAATAAAGGCGGGAAATAAAAGCGGGAAATAAAGTCGGGGCTAACTCCCGAATTGAAAAGCCTAGACTATCAATGTCGGCAAATAACTCCCGGAATTAAGTTTCGGAGTTACGGTTCCGAACCCGCAAAGCATCGTCTTCCTCATCCACGGTCATGGTTGTCAAGGGCGCATCACCTTACCTGCAGCTAGACGAGGTAGAGGTAGACCCCCTCTAGGTAGAGGACGAGGGAGGACCCCTGCTGGTGGATCACAGGCAGCGGGAGAGATATATGAGGAGGTTGCTGAGAGTGCCGTTCCTGAGACTAGGAACGGCGCAGCTGAGAGACAGGGGTCACAGCGAGTCCAGTCAGACGACTCGGATCGTGTCTCCATGGAGGGACCAGCCTTCCGCGAGTACATTAGACGTGTTGAGGAGGCTGCCACGGCAGGTAGACGTGCCCCTGATCTGCCAGCACAGGAGGGATCATCTGAGAGATCCCATGGGGTTACACAGGTGCCAGCTGCACCAACGCCTGCCGCTAAGATTGCTCGAGCTACAGAGGAGCATAGAGGGCCTCGACCAGACACTTGGTTGAAGGCTTTTCATCAGATGGGAGTACCCCCTTTCACTGGGAAGGTGGGGCTAGAGGTTGAGCTCTGGATCGGACATGTGGACTCAGCTCTGGAGTCCATTAGATGTCCAGTGGACCGACAGATCGAGTTGGTGCAGACTTTATTCCGGGACTTGACACAACACTGGTGGAGATCAGTACGGGGTCATGTTACCAGTTATGAGCATATGCGGACTATGATCAGAGAGCGTTTCTGCCCTGCCTCACTGAGGAGGGAGAAACTGCGGGATTTTGTGGAGGCTGGGTTTGAGGATGTACCAGTCTCCGAGGCTATCAGGAGGTTCCAAGAGGAGCTGGCCTTGTTGGGTCCAACTGCACCTCCTGCAGATCAGCATGTATATCTGTTTTCCCGACGACCGAGGGATGTTACCCGGACTTATATGGCAGGGTTTCACTGTGAGACCTTGGTTGATTATCAAGATCGGGCTTCTGATTATGAGAGAGAGAGAGAGCTAGCCAGAGGAGAGCTTCTCAGACCGGAGGGTCTGAGAAGAGACAACGGACTGGGCAGACCAGTGGTACTGGTGGAGCTGCTGGTTCAGGGCAAGGCCAGAGTCGCCAGAGTCATCCTTCATCTGCACCGGGTGCAGATAAGGGAGTACGGTGCTTCAACTGCAGTGAGTATGGGCATATGAGATCAGAGTGTACGAGGCAGCCGCTGACCTGCTTCACTTGTGGCAGACCTGGTCACAGAGCTACCTTCTATAGACGAGGGAGAGCTTCATCACAACACGATTCTTCTCCTGCTAGTGCAGTAGGAGGTGGATAGAGGCCACCTCAGCAGCAACAGATGCAGGGACAGTAGAGAGTCCCAGGTCGCCCTACGACTCAGGGATCTGCTCCTGGGCCGAGTAGAGGCAGAGGTCCTGGTGGGAGCACCACTAACACCCGAGGCCCACAGGGTCGAGTTTTTGAGCTGAGGAGTGCAGAGGAGCCAACTGCACCGACTACTACAGGTACCATTCTGATTCATGGTTAACCTGTTAGAGTCTTATTTGATACTGGTGCTACGCATTCTTTTATTTTTAATGCCTGTGTAGAGCGTCTGAGTCTAGATACGGTTGAGGGGATGCCCTTTATTATAGGGTTACCCGATGGTGGTAGGGTCAGAGGTACCCGTGAGATTCATGGTTGTCCCATTTCTGTAGGGACCCGTGTGTTACTAGTTGACTTCTTTGTCATGCCGTTAGAGCATGAGGAAGTCATTCTAGGTATGGATTGGACGGATAGACATTCTACAGTCTTAGATGTAGGTAGGAGGACTGTTACCCTCTCTACCGAGTTAGGTCAGATAGAGGTTTTCCGAGGTTGGGACCTTGGAAAGACAGGCACGATTATCAGTGCGGTACGAGCAGCTAGATTGATTGCACAGGGTTATGATGCCTTTTGGTGTTATGCCATGAAGGAGGGGGAGAGTCCAGCATTAGAGGATATCCCTGTGGTTTGCGAGTTTACAGATGTATTTGCTGAGCCGTCCAGTTTGCCGCCTCAGAGGAGTGTGGACTTTGGAATTGAGTTAGAGCCTGGTACGAGACCGATCTCGAAGGCCCCGGTATATGGCGCCTGTCGAGATGTTGGAGCTGAAGAAGAAACTGGAGGAACTGGTTGAGAAGGGCTTCATTCTCCCTAGCGTGTCCCCATGGGGAGCACCTGTCCTCTTCGTACGGAAGAAGGACGGATCGTTGAGACTGTGTATTGATTACAGAGAGCTGAACAAGGTGACCATCAAGAACAAGTATCCATTGCCGTGTATTGATGACTTGTTAGATCAACTTCAAGGAGCGACAATGTTCTCCAGGATTGATCTGCGTTCCGGGTATCACCAGCTGAGGTTGAGAGAGCAGGATGTGCACAAGACAACATTCAGGACCAGGTATGGACACTACGTGTTTGTAGTGATGCCATTTGGACTTACGAATGCCCCAACAAATTTTATGGAGTTGATGAACAATATCTTCATCGACTTCCTGAATCAGTTTGTGGTGGTCTTCATAGATGACATTTTGGTGTACTCTCGCAGTAGAGAGGAGCATGCAAGACAGCTGAGGACTGTATTGTAGGTTTTACGGGATAGAGAACTTTATGCTAAGTTCTCTAAGTGCGAGTTTTGGATGCCAGAGGTAGCATTCCTGGGTCACATTGTATCCGCCGAGGGGATCAAGGTTGATCCGGCGAAGATAGAGGCAGTAGCAGCATGGACTACACCGACGAACGTCAAGGAAGTACGTAGCTTCCTTGGCCTAGCCGGATATTACAAACGCTTTGTGGAGGGATTTTCTGTGATTGCCCGTCCCTTGACGAGTTTACTGAGGAAGACTACCAGATTTGTGTGGTCTGATTAGTGTATGCAGAATTTTGAGGAGCTGAAGAGACGTCTGACTTCTGCTCCTGTTTTGGCACAGCCAGAGGGTATAGAGGATTTTGTGGTATATAGTGATGCATCCAAGCTAGGCTTGGGATGTGTGTTGATGCAGCGGGGCAAAGTGATTGCATATGCGTCTAGACAGCTGAAGACGTATGAGGAGAACTACCCGACTCATGATCTGGAGTTGGCAGCGGTAGTTCATGCACTGAAGATCTGGAGACATTACCTGTATGGTGTTACATGTCAGATCTTCACAGACCATAAGAGTCTGAAGTATATCTTCACGCAGCGGGAATTGAATAACCGCCAGCGTAGGTGGCTTGAGCTGATCAAGGATTTTGATCTAGAGATTCTGTACCATCCGGGGAAGGCGATCGTTGTCGCCGACGCCCTGAGCAGGAAGACGCCTCTAGAGCAGGCGATTGCGAGGCTGACAGTTCAGCAGCAGTTATAGAGGGATTTGATCTGGTTAGAGTTGGACATCCAGTTTCCTGATGAGGATGCCCGGCTGAGCACTTTAGAGGTTCTTCCTGATCTGTTGGGTGAGATCCAACAGAAGCAGGAGACCTGCCCGACACTGATGAGGATACGAGATAGGATGTCTCAGGATGAGGCACCACAATTCCTGCTAGGAGCAGATGGGGTTTTGAGACGCCGTGGTCGCGTTTGTGTACCTGCTAATACAAAGTTGAGACAGAGGATTTTATAGGAGGCTCACTGTACACCTTACTCTGTACATTCAGGTACGAGTAAGATGTATCAGGATTTGAGACATTTATATTGGTGGGGAGGGCTGAAGCCCGATGTGGCCAGATTTGTGGCACAGTGTGCGACCTGCAGCAGGTCAAGATAGAGCATTGCAGATATGGAGGTGAGCTCCATCCACTTCCTGTTCCACAGAGGAAGTGGGAGGACGTCACCATGGACTTTGTGACTGGACTGAGGCTGAGCCGGAGTTTTGATGCCATCTGGGTCATAGTGGACAGATTGACGAAGACAACACGTTTCATTCCTATTAGAGAGACATGGCCGGTGAGCAGATTAGCAGAGGAGTACACTCGGAAGATAGTGAGACTCCATGGGGTACCGAGGACGATCGTCTCAGACCGAGATGGGCGATTTACCTCGAGATTCTGGCAGCAGATTCAGACTGCCATGGGGACGAGTTTGCACTTTACGACTACGTTCCATCCTCAGACAGATGGTCAGTCAGAGAGGACCATTCAGACACTGGAGGATATGTTGCGAGCTTGTGTGTTGGATTGGGGACAAGTGTGGATGGATCATCTCCCACTTGTTGAGTACTCATACAACAACAGCTGGCATGCATCGATTGGGATGGCCCCATATGAGGCGCTGTATGGACAGAGATGTCGTACCCCGTTATGCTGGGATGAGCAGAGCAGTGTTAGTGGTTTAACACCTGATCAGATTCAGGATGATGTAGCTCGAGTAGCACTGATTCGAGAGCGGATGCTGACTGCCTAGAGCCGTCAGAAGTCTTATGCTGATAGAAGGCATAGACCTCTAGAGTTCAGAGTTGGAGCCCATGTATGGCTGAGAGTGTCCCCGACACGAGGTGTTAGACATTTTGACATTAAGGGGAAGTTGAGCCCCCGATATGTCGGACCATTCGAGATTCTGGATCGGGTTGGGAGTGCAGCTTACAGGTTAGCCTTGCCTCCGAGATTAGAGGGTGTTCACCCTGTGTTTCATGTGTCTCAGCTGAGGGAGTACATATTAGATCCGAGACATATCGTGAGTTATGATGATTTGGTGGTTGAGCCGGACCACACTTTTGTTGAGCATCCGATTGCAGTCCTAGAACGAGGTATGAGACGCCTACGTTCAAAGGACATTCCTATGCTGAGGATACAGTGGTCGAGACGAGGACCTGATGAGGCTACATGGGAGACTGAGGATAGTATCCAGAGAAACTATCTAGAGTTTTATGCTGAGTTAGATGCACCAGTAAGGTCGCCGAGTAGATCTTAGTACTACCTTGGTGAGTATTATGTGCTTATATGCTTATATGCTATGATGTGTTTATTTTCATACTAGCTTTGATGTGATATATGATCTTATTAGATCTTGTTGTGCTAGTATGATTTTTGTCTATAGATGGAGATGGTTCTTTCCTCCATGCTATTGTGAAGCTGGTTGGCTAGAGATGGTTTTCGTCTATGCCCTGGATAGTGTTTCGTGCTGGAGTCCATGGTTTTCTCCATGCTTATGTTTGAGGTTATAGAGAGAGTTGTACCTCGGCTTAGGAGTCCGAGTGGGTTGAGGATTTTACAAGTTTCGGGACGAAACTTGTTTTTAGGGGGGGTGAGATGTAAGAGCCTTAGTCTTTTGGACCGAGTTTGCCTTAGCCGAGATTTAGCTTTGGCCGAGATCGACCTTAGCCGCCCCCGCAGGCTTGTGTGCCGCCACAGCGGGTTCCCGCTCCCGCGGCCCAGTGAACCGCCCCCGCGGTTTCCTGCGGCTGCAGCCGGTTTTGTTGACCGGTTGACTCGTGCTTTACTCTCTTCCTTATTTCTTTCTTTCCTTGCTGAGCAAGGGTTTCTTTCCTCACTTCATCTCCAGTATTTCACGATCTTCTTCCCTTCTTTTCCCCTTCTTGATCTTGCTTGAGAGTTCTTGGAATTTGATAGAGTTTTGGGTGGTTTTGTGTGGCTGAATGATGCTGTCCATGTTTGCTGAGCTTGGAAGCCAGCTGAGGTGTTAGTGGTGATCAATTCTTGGTTAGGCCACAACTGTGGTAAGCTCCATCCTTCTTCTTTTCTTTCTTCTTCCTTGATTCCTTTGCTTAGCTTAGGATTAGATGTATGTGGATGTAGTTTAATGTTGGTATGTGTATGTATATGGCTGTGTATGACTTTGGAATGGAGAAGATGTGATTTGATCACGTGAAGAGCTGAAGAGGAACCGCGGGTTCACGTTCTGCACAGGGCTATCGACGAGTATGAACATGACCACCTCTTGTTCATCTAACACATGACCACTTGTCGAAGAGCGGAGAAATGAAGACAACCTGAGCATCACGTGTGAAGACAGTCAATTTTCTCCAAGATTCCGACCGATCTAGACTTTCATGCCAACTGCAAAGTTGTATAGCTTCGAATTACCTTCTAAATTAGTACTTGTATGTTTTCTAGTTCCAACCACATCAACGGGAAATCAAGGTTTACTAAAGCGTCATAATGCTAACAAGATGCTGATTTTATGGGCCAGACCCATAAGGCTATTCATCTTGGGCTCACTTTGATGCTCTTGGACGTATATTCCTCTCCTTTATCCCCTTTTTCTTGGGATGAATGTTTAGACCGTCCACTTGGACGTTTTTGCTTTTAGATTTATCTTATCTTGTTAGTAGATATGATTTGGTAGTTAGATAAGATCTTATCTTATTAGAAGATATGATCTTAGGGAGATATGTTAGTTTATCTCCTTATAAATAAGACATTCAACCATAAGGTTTATCATTCATTTTTCTACAAAATTTTTGAGTGTTAGGAAGAGCGACAGAGGTTTGTGCTGCAGGTCGGTTGACCGCTCTGCTGGTGGTCGAATAACCCTCCTTGTTTCTCCCTTTCGATTAATAAAGTACGAGTCTTTCAAGTATGTCTTGCGTATCTGGTTTGTTCTATGGTTTGGAGAGCCCAACTGCAATGATTTATGATATTGTTTATATCTATGAATGCATGAATGTTTATCTATGAGAGTTATGGTAATCATTGTATTATTCCTTGCAAAAATGTGAGAGTTGAGTTTGAAATCTTCATTTGCTATATGTTATTCAAGGTGATGTTGACTTAAGGTGACAAACTAGCTCTCATGCATCCATGTTGAGTTTGATATGAAGATAACGCGCCATCTTGGGTACATGACAATCAATGGGTGACAACATTGATGTATACCGAGCAAAGTACGTCCCAACCACGTGATAATTGAACGAAGCTGTCTCCTACATAACATAATTTACATACTATTCTACATATATCAATTGAGGTTTATATGTATGTTGTGGTGGATCGGTTCCGCAAAATACGATTTCCCCCTTTCTCTATTACTATTGTACATATATAAATCGAGCTAAAGAGGTGAGTTTCGGAAGACAATTGTGTCCTCTCTTTGAGAGGACACCTTTGTCTTTTAAGGCTCACTCTTCGACTCTCATCAGGGTCCTCCAAAACGAACTAAGGAGCTTGGCATATCTATCACTCATTATAGTCATAGGTATTCCAGGTAGTCTCCCTGCTTCTCTAAAAAAGAGGTTAGCAAAATAGACGCATCATTAGTTTTGTAGCAAGCAATGAAGTGAGTCATCTTAGAAAACATATAACACATATGGAGTCTCGCCCTCTCTTAGTGACATGTATTCCTATAATAAAATCCATCGAAACATCCTCCCAAAGAGTGGTAGTAAGGATAGGCATGTAAGAGTCTTAGTCTTTTGGACCGAGTTTGCCTTAGCCGAGATTTAGCTTTGGCTGAGATCGACCTTAGCCGTCCCCACGGGCTTGTGTGCCGCCCCAGCGGGTTCCCGCTCCCGCGGCCCAGTGAACCGCCCCGCGATTTCCTGCGGCTGCAGCCGGTTTTGTTGACCGGTTGACTCGTGCTTTACTCTCTTCCTTATTTCTTTCTTTCCTTGCTAAGCAAGGGTTTTCCTTCCTCACTTCATCTCCAGTATTTCACGATCTTCTTCCCTTCTTTTCCCCTTCTTGATCTTGCTTGAGAGTTCTTGGAATTTGATAGAGTTTTGGGTGGTTTTGTGTGGCTGAATGATGGTGTGCATGTTTGTTGAGCTTGGAAGCCAGCTGAGGTGATAGTGGTGATCAGTTCTTGGTTAGGCCACAACTGTGGTAAGCTCCATCCTTCTTCTTTTCTTTCTTCTTCCTTGATTCCTTTGCTTAGCTTAGGATTAGATGTATGTGGATGTAGTTTAATGTTGGTATGTGTATGCATATGGCTGTGTATGACTTTGGAATGGAGAAGACGTGATTTGATCACGTGAAGTGCCGAAGAGGAATCGCGGGTTCACGTTCTGCACAGTCGCCGCCCCCGCGCCTGGAAGCCGCCGCCCCTGCGGAAGCCGTGCCGCAACGCCCGCGCCGTGCTTGCGTTGCCTGCGGCCTTTGTCACCGCGCCCGCGGCTGAGTCCTGCCGCGCCTGCGGGTTACCTTGCTCCGCCCCTGCGTCTCTTGTGTCACGCAGATGCGTCTTGTCCCGGGTCTACCTAGAGTTAGGTAGATCCTTTCCTTTCCTAGTGTGAGCGGTAGTAGCATGCTAGGTATATGTTGAGGATAGATGGTTGATGAGTATGTTTCGTTATGCCTTGTTGCTAGGCAGCGTTATCCTCCAGATTGGAGTGGACCGTGTTTGAGGGTTGATCGAGTTGAGACGACTTCGAGGTTGAGGTAAGTCCATAGGACTTACTTAGTTGCCATCCCTATATTGGATGTATGCATGAGTGGTGTGTGGTATATGCTTGATAGAATGCGTTATAGTTTATTACTAATCTATGGTATATTGCTTGCCCATTGTAGGGCCGTGATAACTTGCCCTTTCATCCCGCCGGGAGTCTGGGAGGTTCTTTGTAGGCAGGCCAGACCTGGTAAACGGTTCGGACACTCTCCATTCCCTTAGGGTACACGGGGAGGTGTTCCAGGCACCATTCCAGCTGGCTATTGGACCTAGAGGCGAGGATTATATATTCCTCGTGTCACATATGTTTATATTGATATATATACGAATTGAGTGTTGGACTTTATAAAGATAATGAACTTGGTAAATGTGTGATAACATGTTGACGTGTTTAGTATTCTTTGATGTGTGTATGTGCTCTGCATCTTCTTATATATGTGTATGGTTAGCTAACGGTTTTATACCGTGTTGTAGATCCTTTGCAGGATAGGAGAGCTGCAGAGTGATCCAGAGTGGGTGATCCGCTGAGGGCTCCGTACACTGGGCGTTATCGGGGATATGAGACCTTTTTGTTGTACAGTGTTGTTTTATTTGTACTCAGCGGTACTTTTGTATTACCTTTTGATATATATATATATATATGTATATCAGTTTCATGTTTTATATTTAATCTATCTGTGCCTTGTTGTAAGATTCAGTGAACTTGTTGTCAGGCTAGGGTAAGGATCCATTGTGAGATCCTAGCCTAGTAGCACATCGAGTCCTACGGATTTGGGGTGTTACAAGGCAAGGGACTATAAACCATGAGGTTGCGCGCAATCTCAACCTACCCTTAAAATAATCAAGGCATCCCTTCACTAAGTGTTTGAAATCTATTGGCCAAAAAATGAGTACCTAATATGTGATAAGTCTTATCTCTCCCAAAATGATTCATCAACAGGGCCGGCCTTGAAGGTGTGCGAGGTGAGCCACCGCTCAGGGCCTCAAATTGTTAGAGGGCCTCAGTTGATGTTATATAGACTAGTAATATATAATTAAGTTTGGTAAAATGAACTACAAAGCATGTATAGCCCAGTGGTTGAATGGGCCTGCTGGAAATTTAGTTCCCTCACTGGTTCCATGTTCGACTCTTGCCATAAGCAAGTTTTTTTCGGCAATTGGAGGCTTTTATTGAAGAAACTAATTTTTTAAATTGTTAATGTGTTGAGAGTTTGTAATGACTTTCTTTGCTAGTTTATAGTTACAAAATAATTTTTAAATAAAAATAATATTTTAGACATAGTTATATTATAAAATGTTAACTAATTTATATACAATTATGGTTAAGTTTTATATTAAAATTTTTATAAATTACTGATTTGATTTATATAAAAAGTCAATTATTTTTATGTTTGTTGATATAATTATTTATATAAAGTTTTACTGGTTATATTAAAAAAAAATTATTTAACTTTTAAATTTTAGAGTTAGTATGTTGAATTTGAAGTGACTTTCTATGCTAGTTAAAAAACAATTTTAGAATAAAATTAATATTTTAGATATTTAATATGTAACTTATTTATATATAATTATGATGAAGTTTTATCATAAATTTTCTACAAATTACTTATTTGCTTTATAGAACAAAAAAGTCATTTTTATGGTTGTAGATATAATTATTTATATATCAAATGTAAAATTATTTGTGGACAAAGCCATTTTTATGCTTATAGTTGTTAATATAATATATCAATTTTTTAGTTTATTGTTTCATGGGATTTTTATGACATTTATTAAATGCATTAAATTTAAATATTTTTTTGATTCATTTGATAAAAAAATGAATAAAATGTATAAAATATAAATTGATTTTGCGCATTAGTTCGAGTGAAATCAGCGTGGGGGCAACACCTCAAACTTACCCTTCTACTTTAAATAATATAATATATATCTATATGATTAATTTAGTAGCTTGAAATAGTTGATAAATGATAAAAATTAAAAAATTTATTTAAAATTTTAATATTTAAAATTAAATTAATATTTTTAATATTTAAACTACATTGCCTCCATAATTCATTGGCAGGCCTGCTCATCAATCCCTCTTTTATGTCCTCTTTATGTGCCTCTTTCATCAATAACAATATAAGAGAACACCTATATGTATGCAAACTTTATCCTCCTTAAACAAAAAACGTAGAATAAGTAAAAAGCAAGGCATGTAGCACAATAGATCTATGGGACTGTGACTTATAGCCCTATTGCCTTATTGCATAAACGGACAATAAGATGCAGATCAGATAAATTTTCGGATGTGTGACAATATTTAAATGAAGTCATTAAGTACACAAGAAAAAACAAGAGCTCAAAGGCAACACTAGACGTATATAGTGAGCACAACCACTATGTTAGAAGTCAGAACAAGGTCATCATCTCAAACACCAGGACGCCGGAAACCATGACTAATAAGTCGGAAGTACTCTTGGGAGAATCCGAAAACAGAAAGGGGGCAGTTCCGGCAGTATTATACACGTTCGGCACGGTGGTGCAGGGAACAGCTCCGGTGGCAGTACCTGTAGTGATGTTCGTGGTGGTTGGGGTGGCGGGAGTGGTACCGGAGGAGCTTCCGGAATTGCCCGAAGTGACGACGGTGAGGGAAAGCTTCATGCCGGAGCCACAGTGGCCAATGATGCCGCAGATGAAGAAGAGGGTGCCCGGAGACTTGAGAGGGACGGTTGTGCTGCCGGAGCTGTCGGTGGTTATGGAGTTACCGATGGTGCAGGTGCTGTAGTCGCTCTTGCTCACCTCGTCCACCGTATGTCCGGTTGCATAGTTAAACACTGTATATTGTCATGGACCCATGTTTACAATATTTTGTAGTCAACAATTAAACAAATAGTTGGTCTAGGTGGACAATCTACAATCAACCGACGTTTAGGCTGGGTTTACAGAACGCTCAAAATTATGACTACCCAACCGTCATACTTGAATTATTTTGTTTGAATCTTAAATTAATTATCTTATATCGAAAAAAAAAGTCATGAAAAAGATTATAAAAAAAATACTCAACCCTAATATATATTCAAATTGGAGTTCAAAAGATTAGGAAAAGGAAAAAAATTTTTTGACTACCCAACCGACATAAGTGCATTTGTATTATATACTGATTAAGTTATTAATGAAAAATAAAAGGATATATTGATATTTATAATTATAAAACACTAGATTTTTAACATACTTTTATCAATTCGAGTATTTTAATTAAACCCTATTTAAAAACTAAATTATTTTATTTTATTCTACAAATATTATCTATATGATATTTTAAACACACCTTATTTTTAAACAAGTGTTTATAGACAAACAAATACACCCTAAATAAAGAGTGTCATAGACGAACCACGAGAGCACCAAAATATTTAGTAAAATAGCCAAATGTGATAGATAGAGTTGAATAAAGTGATATTCGTGTTTTATTAAATTAAAATTCACATTAATAAGTAAACATGTACGTATATAATTAACAAGTGAATATTCATAATCAAAATAACAAATGCACTTATGTCGTTGTTGGGTTATAATTAACTAATTATCCAAACGAAAATGAAAAAAATGAGTTTAGTTTACTTGGTTCATTTATAAAATAAATTCTTTAGATATATAATTTTTTTTCATTCTGAATATATAAATTTATTTATTTTTCCTTTGTATTTCCCTAAAGAATTTCAAATTTCCCCTTTGGGATGACACATCACACACACGTGCTTCATAGATTTCACGTTAAAATGTGTTTTACGGGAGTCAAACATATGTACATATATTCTCGGATTCTTGTGAGAAATGCTAATTAACTGAGAGGATTTTGTAGTTTACACACATTTTGAAATATTTTTGAGCAAAAAATTACATATTTATATATTTGTTCCCTACACATTTTCCTAAAAACACATGCATATATCGTAAACATACCCATGCATGGTATACACAACTTATGTATTTTATACTTTATAAACACATACAAAATACATACCTTTGTACGTATCATAAACATGTTTGTTTGTTTTTTTTTTAAAAATAAAAAAGTATCGAAAAAAATATAAAAATGTGTATAAAATACAATTTTTTATATAAAAATGAATCAAAATGTTTATAAAATGCATAACTTCAATAATATGAATAAATTCTCACGTAATTTATGTATTTAGAAAGAGAGAGAAAAAGAAAGTGTAAATAAAGAAAAATACCAAGAGTATCACCAACTCTAAACGTTTTGGAAGAAGCCCAAGTAGAATAATCAACGCCGATGGTCCATCCAGAAGTATCACCCACAGTATACGCCGTGGCCATGCAGCACGGCAGTCCAACAGCCCACACCACAACTGCAACTATTTCTCTCCATCCAACCGCACTCATTTCTGCCTGTTCATCTACTTCAATCATGGTTGCCCCTTTTTATAGAGGTTGCTATGCAACTCTTTCTTGTATAATCCATAACAGCGACTGAAAAAAGTTATGCAATAATACTAATACCACAACCATATATTCATTTTTATATCAAAAGGAATTATTACACTACTCAATCTCAATAATTCTCAACTTGAATCTTCTCTTGCTTCGAGTTTTATCAAAATGCTTGGGCCCTTTCTTTCTAGATTAGAGACATTCGGTTTCAATCCTTACCACCAAATCTTGAGGTTGACACTCTTCTTGTACATAATAGCTCGTACTGAACTTCGTTGTTGATATGGATTTTAACAAGGAACAACCTGAAATCTAAAACAAAATTCAACCACAATAAACAACCATAATGACAAGAGATTGAGAGTAGTTAATAATGGCAGTTTACTGTAGGAGTTAGTTGCCCTTTTCCATCTGAAGGCTTTCAGCTAACCACACTCTAAAGTAACTTCTGATGTCATTCAAATCACAAATATTATTCATAGGTAATCTGTTTTTTTATGCCTATTTTAGATACAATTCAAAAACCAGACATTCATTGAGCTGATATTGGGGATGCAACCTTCAAGCTGAAGAAAAATGAACCCTGATGAAAACAGCATAGGTGAATAACCACAAGAAGAATACTACAGAAGTCAGTCAGGATGACATGTATTTGCGCTAATGTAGTAATGTGGCAAAAACCCTACAGAAAATTCATAGATATAACTTGCTTCGCTGAAACACCAGTTTTTACAGGTCACAGGACTTTAGAAATGAAGGCGCACTCATGAAAGAGTTGAGAGCGTGATGTAGATCCCAATGATGGGGCTGCGCACAGCAGAGCAAACAAGGATAAGGAATGAGAGGGCAGGGCAATAGCCGCAATACTATCCAACTCGCAGAACCCGCTCATATCACAAATAAGGGTTCTTGGATCTATAAATATCTGCAAAAATAAGAAAACACACTCCTATGAAGCAGCTCATCAAACAAACACATTTTTAATGAAAATTGCGTCACATTATCCCATGAGAATAAAAAAAAAAGGTTAAGATAAAATTTTTGATCTCAAGTTTGCACTGCCAACAAACATATACATCTCGCAAACATGCTAATTGCATTATGGAAGAATCAAAATGCTGCCCATATATCATAATACTGTTTATCTTTGATAGGCAATAATCATTAGGAAAACCAGTCATACCTTCTACACCAAGAAGAAATGAAAAGAAAGTATCAGGCCAATGTTTGCTTTCATCATGATTCCTTGGAGTCCTCGTCCTCGTCCAGGATAGTTCCTGAGCTATTATCTTTCGGCTTAGATTTAGATTCTCTCACAACCTTTACAAATCTTTTGCTGCGTGCTAGATCAAGATCCCTGCCCAGTAACACCTAAAAGCCAAAACATTGAAAGGACTTGGAATGATAATAACAAAGAAACAAATCCAGATTCCACGAGCATGAATAATATTTTCATTATATTGTTTTCAATCCATCATGAAAGTTAATGTTTTCTAAAATTGGCTTATCAAAGACTTATATCAGACAAACAACATTCTAATATTTGTGTGCAACAAAAAGGCACTTCAATTGTCTAAACATCTTAGCCAACCAAATTAATAAAGCCAAAATGTCTTCCTAAAATAGCCCATTAAACTGAATACATAAGCATTAAGATGCTACTTTACCTTTCCTTGACAAGTAGACAAGGCAGCATCAGACTCCCACTTCATAGAAAATGAGACAAATCCATACCCAGCTGATCTTCTAGGATTACCTTGAAGCACAACTCCAGCTGATACAACTTTGAATCCTTCCGAGCTAAAAAACTCTCTAAGATCGTCAGATGTTACTTCGTATGATAAATTTGACACGAAGAGTTCATACGCCAGTGGCTTTTTGGGTTGAATAGGTGAAGGCTTCTTTGTTCTGGGCCTTGCATAATTCAGCTTCAAAGTTCGACCCTCAAACTCCTGTAGAAGATATTCAGTTCAAGACATGCTATGTCTGTTATGACAAGTGTCATAACAAATTAAATGTTGAACATGGCAAAGACACCGAGGACTTAAATTCTGTATATTATGTTGATAAAATCAAACCTACATAAGAAAATGGAATACCACATCTCACACTCAACAGTTACCACTAAATCTTCTTAATAAGCAAGATAGCGTCAACTAAGTGTATGAAGAGATGCAAGTCCTTCAGTACAAACAGATCAAGAAAGTCACTCGAAGCAATGCTTCTACAAAAGGTTGACAGGGAGAAACCTAAAGGGGATAGACAAAGTTTTACTGGAAATTTGTTACTCCATCCATACAGGGCACACACATTTACACGTAGGCCATAACATTGACAAGCTCTATGTGAGAAATAGCTAATCATATTCAAATATTAGTCATTTACGGTATATACCTTGTATGTTGGCATTAGTCATCATAGCACATTTTGTATTGCAACATGATACTCAAAGATTAAAGAATACTAAGAATGGAAAAAGATAATACTGAAACTTGAGGACAGTGATCCAGACATATGCTTACATACGCCTCCAGTTCAGTAAGAGCTTTCTTGGCTTCATCTGGCGATCCCATTTCCACAAAGGCAAGTCCCCTGTTCCTCGTCTTATTTTGCATTGATAGCTAACCGTTCAACATAATCAAAACAACAAACTAAGAAACATATAGAACTTTTTTTCTTACAAAACGGATCAGAAATTAAAGAGCTAGATTCATAAATTAACAACAAAATAGACATCCCGAATCAACACTAAGCCCACGGTTTGAATTTACTGGAAATTAGAGAAACGTGTATAGTTCATTGAAATTGTGGAAATTTGTTTAAATATTAAAAATTCGAATATGTATCATTTATAAATCACGGAAAGTTAATCTTACCTGCCCTATCATTGTAAATGGACTACTATTTCTACATGATTTATCTTGTATATAAGATGAACCAAACACTATGAAAGCCGCATTTCCAGAAACTAGACGAAGAAGGGAGCAAAGAGGGACACATAAATATAATTGAACACACAAAATTGAAGTTAAGAAACCTCAACGTCAACAACCGTGCCGTGCTTCTCAAACAGTGTACGGATGTCATCAGCGGTGGAATTCCAAGGAACGTTCTGCGCAAGTAGTTTCGTCCGGAAAACATCTTCGGATTCCGACTCTGAATCCAATTTAACTGACATGTTTTCTCCGTTGACGGAGACCGCGACGGCGGAGGCAGAGAAGATAGGAAGGCGGATGAGAGAGTGGATAGAGGGTTGTAACGAAGGGAGAGAAAAAGAAGGAATTCGAGAAGGAAGAGCGGAACCAATAGGGAGACGGAGAGAAGGAGGAGTTTGGGAGGAAGAAATAGTAGAAGGAGGGGTAGGAGAGCAGGGGAGAAAACGAAGCTGCAGCGCCATTTTTGCAACAGTCGGGAGAATTGGGAGAAAATGGTGGGAAAGGGGGTTTAGTCGATTTCAGATAAGGAGTGGAGAGTGGAGACTGAGAAGAAAGTCGAAACGCAGTCGTTTTAAGGCTTTGTGACTTGTGAGAGAGGCAAATAATAGAGGATGATAATCTGGGCTTTTAATTTACAGTTGGACGTAGAGTATTGGGAGGGGTAACCGTGTTGGGCGCAGAGCCACGGTGGTCCACCGGCCCATTTGAAGCATCAGTTGGATTAAATTTGAACAGTAAAAGCCCATTTAAAATTAGAAATTCCGTCTTGAACCTTCCCGTCAAAAACTATTTGGAACAAGATACGGGTCCTAACTTCTCCATTTTGTTAGGTCCGTCTCATCCGGTATTTAATAAAGTTTTTAATTTAAATAATGAATATCAATAAAATCCCTAATCATTAATAATAGGCAAAATGGTGATAAATAGCACCAATTTTAGGAGTGGTTGTGTCTGGTAACACGAACTTTTAAAAACTCGAAATAAAGCAAAAAGTTTGGGGAGTATTTGCGTTTTTTAGCACAAGTCTGATTCCGGTGAAATGTCCAGATCATTTTGCTAATGTGGCACCGGAAAAGGATGATTTGACATATTTTTTTACTTTTTTGACACCGATATGTATTAACTTTTTTTTTCATCTAAAAATTATAATACAATAAAGTACAAAATTATATACCATAAAAGGAATTATAAATTTTGTATGGGTTGATATGTAGGATTTTCTTAAAAAATATATTTTTTAGTATCAATATTTAACATTATTTTTTTTCGTTGATAAAATTTATATATTTATTATATAATTAAAAATTATATATCATAAGATCTTTTCTATATCTTTTCTATACATGTAAATACTCCATACTGTAAATAAATAAATTTAATTTGAATATATATATATATATATATATATATATATAATTTCTTTTTCATGTTAAATAAGATAATACATTACAATTATTCTTACATGGTATCAAACAAATATCAATCCATATTTTCTTCTAATCAAACGATTTTTTTCAATCCTCCTTCACCCAACACTTTGTCGTTTCTTTCCTCTTTTAATGGCGCCTAATCTAGCTCTCGCTATCACCTATCCTTACTACCGACACCCTTCGGATCAACATGGTATTTCAATTTGCTCGATTATCCTCAAAGGGAATAACTATACAGAATGGAAATGAAACATGCTTCATGCGTTTCGAGCCAAAAGAAAGATTGGGTTCACTGTCGGAACCCTTAAGAAACCTGCTGAAGATGATGACGAGTTCGTTCACTAGGAGACGGTGAACTCTATGTTCATCGGTTGGATCTCACAAGCATTGGATTCATCAATCCGAGCTACTGTTGTTGATCTCGATTCCACTCGTGATCTATTGTTGGGTATCAATCAAAGATATTCCACAAGAAATGGCCCTCGGATCCTTAAATTGCGGGCAGATATTGCTCAATGCAATAGCAGTAGGGACAAAATGTGACATCTTATTATGGCCGATTGTGCCGACTCTGGGATGAGTTTTCATCCTCGCTTCCATTTACCAACAAAATATGTACGTCGTCCTTGCGCCAAGATACTTGCCGATGAGAGACGATGAACGAGTTCATCAATTTCTCATGGGATTGGATGATGGCTATCACTCTCTGAAATCTCACGTGATATCCAAAGCGAAACTTCTGAATTTGAACAAAGTATATGCCTTAACGATTCCAAATCTGAACGAGATAAATATTTTGGATTTGAAACTTCTTATAAGGGGTGGAAGTGATGGTTATAGTGGCGTTTGGAGGTGAGTATGAGCCATCAATCAACTCGGAGAGGCCATACCTGACGAGCACTACATTGATCTAGGGTTTTCAAGCTAAATGGTTTGTTGAGTTGAGTTAGGAAGTGTAACGGAAAGAAACAATAATCAAAGGCGAGGATGGTTCATGTTCATTGGGTATGGTGTTTAAGGAGTGATTGGTGGTGGCCATGAGTGCAACTGAAGAGAGAAAAAAATAGTGGAGAGAGTACTTTGTTAAGGATTAACACACCGATACCATGTAGAGGAGAGGATCAGAGAAGTGAAAATTGATTTGTATTCTTACAGAGAACATACGCATCATACATATATAGAGAGGATAGTCTAATATTTCCCATGATTCTAGGGATGCTAAAGGGAAATATCTAAACAAGATAATGTATGCTATCCATGTGTAGAGGAAAGGTAATGTGTGTGGAATTCGGTCTAACATTATTGGCTCATTGTGGTTCATGTTCTTATGTGTTAGTACTTTTGTTTCGTTTTTTTTCTCTCTTCACGTACTTGATAGTTTGTTCGTCTGTCATTTTTTATGAGATATCAAAACACTAAACATGTATTGTATATTGAATCCCTTTCCATCGATAAAAAGAATTAAAGTTTTATAAGTATGAGTAATAATACCGATGGTTATGTATAAATGACCAAACTTCATGATGGAGGATAGATAGCTAAGTTATATAAAACAAATCATCTCACGAATCAAGATGATAGATGAATCTCCGGTTAGATGGTTTAATCAAATCAGCTAACAATTTGCTAGGATTCGAACACAATGAAGTGGTCCCTAAAGATTCCTCATCACCAATTCCTTCCTCGTCCATCTTGATGGCATCATCGACATTCAGGGCCTATTTGATTTTAACTCTGAAAACGAAAATGAAATGGAAACGAATGTAGTTCATACGTATACCCTTGTTCATGAAGTTTTTGGAAATCATTCGTTGTGGTTTATTCTTTGTGGTTGAAGTGATTATAGTAGAATTTGATTAGTTTTGATATTCTATAGGTTAACAAAATGGGGAAGCAAATTAAGTGTAATTTACATGAAACTAGGCCTGAACAAATCCGGGCCGGCCCGCCCGTCAAAAATCACGTGTATGGGCTAGCATATTTGTAAGAGCCCTAGTCTTTCGGACCGAGATTGGACCTTAGCCGAGATTGGCTTTGGCCGAGATTGGCCTTTCCGCACCCGCGGGCATGTCTGCCGCCCCTGCGGCTCAGGGAACCGCCCCTGCGGTTTCCGGCGGCTGCAGCCGGTTTTGCTGACTCCTTTGACCCGTGCTTTACCCTTTGCTTACTTCTTTCCTTTCCTTGCTGAGCAAGGGCTACCTTCTTCACTTCTCCTTTCCAGCCCCTACGTCCTCCTTGCTTCTCCTTCACCCTTCTTGATCTTGTTCTTGATCTCTCTTGAGTTTGGAAGAATTTTGGTGTGTGTGGTTGATGTTGGTTGATGATGTGCTTAGCTGCTGAGCTTGTGAAGCCAGTTGAGACAGTGCTTGTGCTCTTGTTTTGCCTAGACCTTCAGTAGTGGTAAGTGTTCTTGCTTCTCCTTCTTTCTTTCCTTGATTCCATCCTCTTAGCTTAGGTTTAGATGTATGTGGATGTAGATTAATGTTGGAATGTGTATGTATATGTATGTGTGTGGTTTTGGATGAGAGAAGACGTGATTTGATCATGTGAAGAGCCGAAGAGAAGCCGCGGGATCACGTTCTGCACAGACGCCGCCCCCGCGCCTAGAAGCTTTGCCTGCGTCCCGTGTCACCGCGCATGCGGCTGATCCCTGACGCGCCTGCGGGTTGTCTACTCCGCTCCTACGTCCCTTGATCACACAAGTGCGTCTTGTCCCGGGACTACCCATAGTTGGGTAGCTCCTTTCCTTTCCTAGTATGAGGGAACTAGTACCATGCTAGGTGCCGGATGTTGATGAGTATGATATAGATATGCTGGTTAGGGCTTTGAGGTTTACGAGTTGGATATGATCCTTATGGATCCCTTGGGTCTAGGTGTGACCCCTTTGTGTGATAGTAGATTGATATGTATGCCTTGTATAGGCCGTGTTGTCCTCCAAATTGGAGTGGACGTATCTGAGAGTTGATCATAGTTGGGATTACTTCCGAGATTGATGTAAGTCCATAGGACTTACTTAGCTGTCATCCTTATATTGGATGTGTGCATGAGTGGTGTATGTGTTATTTGCTTTATAGCATGAGATATGATGATTACCGACCTATGGTATAGTGATTGTCAATTGTAGGGCTTGACAGCTGTCCCTTTCATCCCTTTGGAGTCTGGGCGGTTCTCTGTGGTTGGGTCAGACTTGGTAAACGGTTGACCACTCTCCATTCCCTCAAGGTACACGGGTGAGTGTGACCAGGGATCACTCCAACTGCCATGAGCACCCAGAGGCGAGGATTATATTCCTCCTGTCACATATATTCATATTGATATATATATATACACATATATATATATATACATATATATATATATATATATATATATATATATATATATATATATATATATATATATACACGCTTGAGTGACTGGACATTATTAAGATAATAAACCGGGCAAATGTGTGATGACATGTTGATGTGTTTACTATTCATTGGTGTGTGATTGTGCTGATGCATCTTCTTATATATGTGTATGGTTAGCTAACGGTTTTATACCGTGTTGTAGATCCTTTGCAGGTTAGGAGAGCTGCAGAGTGATCCAGAGGGGTGATCCGCTGAGGGCTCAGTACACTGGGATTATTATCGTGGGATATGAGATATTTGATGTACGGATATATGTTTCTTTTGTACTCAGCGGTACTTATGTACTACCTTTTGAGATTTATATATTAGTTTGATGTTTTGTATTTAATCTATCGGTGCCTTGTTGTAAGATTCAGTGAAATTGTTGTCAGGCTAGGGTCAGGATCCATTGTGAGATCCTAGCCCAGTAACACCTCGAGTCCTACGGATTTGGGGTGTTACAATTTTGGCCCGTTCGGCTGGGTCAGGCCCGGTCCGTTCGTTCACGAGACGGGCATGGGTGTTGATTTTAGCCCGCGGGCGGCCCGTATATATATACGTATATTTATATTTATATATATAATATTAAAATTAAACTAAAAGTAAATAAGTGTAAACACAGACGGGCTGGCTCGTCAACCCGCCCGTGTGTACACGTGGGTGGGCACGGGCCTTACTGGAGGCCCGTTCAAGGCGGGCCGGGCTGGCCCGGGTATTTCGGGCAAGATTTTAGATTTGGCCCGGCCCATGCCCGGCTCGAGCCCGCATTTGTTCAGGTCTACATGAAACCACATAGAATAATTAGTTTTGATATTCTATTGATTCGGAATGATTCAAATCAATTAAAAATTATGTTTGTTTAGATATTTTTTTACACATGAAAGTAATCTAATAATTTCCATTTTCATTTATTCCCCTTAACCGATTCCATTCCGTTTTCATTCCATCACCCCAACCGAACGGACACTAGATTTATTTCCAATTCGTTTTCGTTTTCAAAAAATGGGGTCAGATTCACCTATGCGGTATCCGACCTCTTCACTTCAGCGTCACCTACAACTCATTAGGGACTTCACCAAACAAAATTCTACCTCCCTTTTGAGAAACGAGTTATTATACTCAATTATCCATAGGAATTATCCTTCTACCGATGAACTCGATTCTGTCCGAGGGAAAATCTTTACCATTTCCAAAAATACGTGCGTTTTTCCATATTCATAACCGCCACACTGCAATGGTAAAAGCTTATCTCTAATCTTCAACTTTCGTCATGTTCATCTCGATCCATTCCCGTAGGTCTCCTCCTGCCATAAACCTTCTCATATTGTCTCCGGATGTTTCTCCTTTGTTCATGGGAGCGTTTTTTAATTACGCAAAGTAGGAGTATTATAACCAGTAACCCAAATACCCATTCCACCAATAAGGAACCTTCCAATTTTATACAATTTTATTTATATTTTTATTTGTAGTGATGTAGCTAATCTAGTATAAATCCAAATCATAAGAACAGCATAATTGCAATACACCCTGTGTATGTAATTGTATATCCGTAGAAGTAAACGGTTAACCTGGCTCATTAAATTAAATTTTAATTAAAAATAATTAAACCCATCATCTCCTTTATTAATACAATCAGAACACAGAAACAAAAACAATCCTCAAGACCACCTTTCAAAAACCCAAATGTCCGGTGGGTGCAGCAGCAGCCTTACCTTCCCTTCTTCATCTTCATCTATCTGCAGTGCACCCTCCTGCAGACGATCCCATCTATCTTTCGGTACCATTATCGCCTCCTATCGCATTGGTAGTCATGTTCTCCAACATCTCAACCTCGCTGTATCATTAAACAGGTAAATCACATCCCTTCACAGATTCAACTCTATATCTATCATTTCGATTAATCATCTTTTTAATCTTAATTAGAAATCAAAGGGCTAGAGATACGAGAGTTCGAAATAGCATTCTACCACCGCCACTGCCTCCTCTCCCTTCCGACCCTCCATCTGGTCACTGGTAAATAGATTTATTTTTTTCTTTCACAAATTAACATTTAGTTAATCATCATTAGAGATTAAAAATTGAGCTTTAGTTGCGTGATTTGATTGATTAGCAGGAAAACATGGGTGGTGGGAACCGTGATAGCTATGGTGCTGTCATTTGTGAAGAGCAAATGGGGTCCGCTGCTTAAGCTGAAAGGTATCAATTAACTGTCAACCCTAACGGATTTCTTTGTTTAATTACTTCATTTGAGTTTCAATTAGTTAAATTGATCTGTGATATACTGATATATACACAGATGAGCTTGAGACGGTGGTGCAGACGGCAGATCGGGTGGCGGAAGTGGTTGAGAAGGTGGCGGAGCAGGTGGAAAAGGCGGCAGACGCGGTGGCTGACCACACTGCACCGAATTCAAAACTCCATGTCGCCGCTGCTTTCGTAGAGAAAGTAGCCAAGGAAGTTTCCAAGGATGCTCATTTAGCAGACGTTGCCTTAGATAAGGTTTAATTTTAATTAATTCATAATTAAGCTTGTTTCTCCATTATCGATTGGATGCGCGTTTCTTCTGGTCAAATAATCTACCCTACTTCAATGACAATGATACATAAACAAAATTTTCAACTTAATATATATTCCCATTTGCCTAGCTTTTAGTTTTTTTTAATTATTTCATTGCGATCGAGTATTTACAAGTTGACATGTTCAAATGAGGTGTTTATATATAAATATAGGGAGGGGTGGATGCTTGCATGATAATATTATATGGTCATTGTTAATTTGTTATTAATATTATATACTTCTAATCTACGTAATTAAGTCTGTAGATAATATCTTTAGATTTTACGTACCGAGCTCACAGGTATGTCTTATTTATTGTTATTTATGATTTATTATCAATTTTACAGGTGGAGGAGGTAGAAAAGGAGGTGGAGAAGGACGTGGAATCGCTAATTGAACCCATCATCGGCGAGGCAACCAGAATAACCAAACACCCAGATGCTTGAATTTATGATATTATTTAAATCAATTTTATTTTTTTTATTAGTCGAAAAATATCAATCTTAATTGTAATTTTGTGTTTTAATTGAAACATATCTTATAATTCATTATGTTTTTTGTACATTTTTACAATTCTTGTAACTTATGCGTTTATGTCAATATGTATTTATTTTTTACTACTCATTTTCAAGCATTTGGCTTATATGATACACGGTGACCTATGACAGAGCTAAAAAAAAAAATTAAGATAGGGTATAAAATAAATCTGTATAAGGCATTTCGAATATTAACTTACATATCAATATAAATATACTAAAGCAGAGTGCATAACTGCTGACGTGATGCGTTGTGGTGCTGTATTTGAAATAAAGCTTTCTCATTAATCGTCAGAAAAACCTTTATTTTTTAAATTGTCTAATTAAATTTTAATCGATTAAAATCTTTAAAATCTAATTAGTTCTTATCTCACCTTTTTTTTTTTAAATAGAATAAATTTTTTAAAAACGATTAAAATCTACCTAATTAAATTTTAATCGATTAAAATCTTTAAAATCTAATTAGTTCTTATCCCACCCACTTTTCATAAATAGAATAAAATTTTTAAAAACGATTAAAATCTACAAAATCTAGATCGTTGATAACCAAATTTTTTTCAAACTCTTTTATTAATTGCCACAATTTTTTTAAATAAATTATTTTGTTTAAATGTTAGTCCAAATTTAATTAACACCGTCAAATCTAAGAGGGGTGTATTCAATTAAGATTTTACAAGAGTTTTTTGAAGTTTAAAAGTCTATGGGTATTCAATATAGATTTTTAAAAGTCCATATAAATCTTTTGGTATTCAATTAGGATTTTAAATTTTCCATAAAATTCCTATGGTATTTAAAAGTTTCTTGATTTTAAAAGAATCTATTATTTCATTGATTTTGTAGGATTTTGTATTACTTATAAACCCTATAGAAGTCTTCTCCCAACACATAAGATTTCCACACCAAACTAAAGAATATGCTTTAATATATTATATATATTGTTATATATGTTTTTGCAGTGGATGACATAAAGAATATATATATATATATATATATATATATATATATATATATATATATATATAATATAATATAATATAATATGGGTTACTTTTTGTATATTTGCTGTGTATATTTCGTCAACGAAGCCGTTTGGTTTTGGGTTGATTTTGAGTAACCTGCTTTTAATTGGTTTTGCGTAAACTTGTTTTATTATATATATAATGGTAGGTTCGTCTTACTGATCTATCATTAGTATGAATCGTAAGGACGAACATTATATTTACTGGTGTTAGTCCTGATTCTTTTTATCTCTTTCATATTTTGTTCAACTCATAGATGATTATAATAATTTGTCATTTATTCTAAATTTTGTTATCGCCGAGAATCTTTCCTTGTCTTTTGTTGAATTTGAATTGAAACTTTTGGCCGTGTATTAATTTACATATTGATCGATCAATGGATTTTTTGTGCTTGATAATTAGAATGAAAATTTTGGCCATGTATTAATCTCCCTAACCAAAGCTTTCAAGGTATGTTCAACAACTTTTTATGGTGGCTATACATGCTTCTCGATCTTCCTTTTTGTAGAACAAATATAGTGACAAGAGCAAACAAATGCAGGTTAAATTGATTATATACCAAAATATTTATTTGCACTTAATTTTAATAGCTTTTTTTTTATTTTATCATAACCGGCTCATTTCTATATTGTCATTGGAGTTCATGTTCTCATTTGTCCCCATATCCAGGTTCGTCAATTAGAAGGTCTTTCTACCACATACTCGTAAGTGATCGGTCGTTCTTATACGATGCCGTTTTGCCGAACCAATGATTGAGATGACGGATCTCCTTACATGATGTACAAAGAAAACCATTGATGATTGATGTTGTGGATTAGGAGTTGTTGCGTTTTTGGATCTGTAGTGTTTTTGGTAGCAACTTGTTATGACCATATAACAAACGAGCCAATTTGTAAGATAATAGTCTTGCAAGATGATATTATTCTTGGCAATTCGGTTTGAGTGACTTTTGATAGATCTTGTGTAACACCCCAAATCCGTAGAACTCGAGGTGCTACTGGGTTAGGATCTCACAATGGATCCTGACCCTAACCTGACAACAAGTTCACTGAATCTTACAACAAGACACCAATAAATTAAAACAAAACATAACACTTATATATATATATATATATACATATCAAAAGGATGATACAGAGTACTGCTGTGTACTAAGTCAACCAGAAATCCGTACAATAATAATAACCCAAAATCCCACGATAACGCCCAGTGTACGGAACCCTCAGCAGATCACCCCTCTGGATCACTCTGCAGCTCTCCTAACCTGCAAATGATCTACAACACGGTATAAAACCGTTAGCTAACCATACACATATATAAGAAGATGCTAGAGCACAATCACATATCAATAATATTAACACTTCATCATGATATCACACATTTACCCGGTTTATTATCTTTAATAAGTCCAAACACTCAGGAGTACATAAATCGGTATATATAAATATACGTGACACGAGGAATATATATAACCCTCGCCTCTGCGTGCAATAGCTAGCTGGAGTGGTATCAGCGCACTTTCCCGTATACCATATGGAGTAGTAGGTGCCTTTCCCGTATACCAGAACTAACTAGCTTACAGAGAACTTCCCAGACTCCACTACGGGATGAAAGGTAAGTTGTCACAACCACTACAATGGGCGGTCAATATAACATAGGTCGGTGACCATCATAAAGCATGCTATAAAGTATATAACAAACACCACTCATGCACACATCCAATATAAGGATGACAGCTAAGTAAGTCCTATGGACTTACCTCAATCTTAGAAGTCGTATAGCTACGATCAGCTCTCACTCAGGTCCACTCCAAACTGGAGGACAACACGGCCTATACAAGGCATACATATATATATATATCAACCTCCTATCACACAAAGGGGTCACACCTAGACCCAAGGGATCCATAAGGATAATATCCAACTCGTAAACCTCAAAGCCGTAACCGGCATATCTATAACATACTCATCATAAACCGATACCTAGCATGATACTAATTCCCTCATACTAGGAAAGGAAAGGCGCGGCAGGGATCAGCCACAGGCGTGGTGACACGGAACGCAGGCGAGGCGCTGGCGCTTCTGCAGGGGCGGCGGCTTCTAGGCGCAGGGGCGGCGTCTGTGCAGAACGTGAACCCGCGGCTTCTCTTTGGCTCTTCACGTGATAAAATCACGTCTTCTCTCATCCAAATTCACACACATGCCACAACATACACATTCCAACATCATCCTATGTCCAAACATCTAATCCTAAGCTAAGGAAAGAAGAACAAGGAAGAGGAAAGAAGAGAAGAGGAAGAAGGAAGCTTACCACAGCTGTGGTTAACTAAGGGAATGATCACCAACACCCTTACTGGCTTCCAAGCACAGCAACACACATCACTAGCATCATCATCACCAAAGCCACATCAAAACTCTTCCAAAACCAAGAAGAAATCACACAAGATCAAGAAGAAGTAAAGGGAAAGCAAGAAGAACGTAGGCAAGGCTGGAGTGGAATAGGAAGTGAAGTGAAACCCTTGCTCAGCAAGGTATGAAGTAAGGGAAAGGTAAAGCACGGGTCAAGTGAGTCAACAAAACCGGCTACAGCCGCCGGAAACCGCAGGGGCGGTTCCCTGAGCCGCAGGAGCGGCAATCATGCCCGCGGGTGCGGAAAGGCTAAACTCGGCCAAAGCCAATCTCGGCTAAGGTCAAGTCTCGGTCCGAAGACTAAGGCTCTTACATATCACCCCCCTAAAAACAAGTTTTGTCCCGAAACTTGCAAAGTCCTGAAACCACTCGGACTCAAAAGCCGAGGTAAAACTCTCTATAACCTCAAACATCAGCATGGAGGAACTCATCAACTCCAGCAGCAAACTATACTATCCAGGGCATAGAGGAAAACCATCTCTAGCCAAACCATAAACATATCACAAGGCATTGAGGAATCACATCTCTAGCCGTATCATATCTATAACAGAAAGACATGGAGGAAGAACATCTCCAACACTACTCTGTCCATCAAAATAGCATGGAGGAAAGAACCATCTCCAGCTAAACCTATCATATCACAATAGCATGAAGGAAAGAACCATCTTCAGCTATAAACAAGAATCATACTAGTACAACAAGATCTAATAAGATCATAATCACATCAAAGCTAGTATGAAATAAACACATCATAGCATATAAGCATGTAAGCACATAAGACTCACCAAGCTAGTACTAAGATCTACTCGGTGATCCTACTGGTGCACCTATCTCGGCATAGAACTCTGGATAGTTCCTCTGGATACTATCCTCAGTCTCCCATGTAGCCTCCTCGGATCCTCGTCTCGACCACTGTATCCTCAGCATTGGAATGTCCTTCGAACGCAGGCGTCTCATACCTCGTTCTAGGACTGCAATAGGATGCTCAACAAACGTGTGGTCCGGCTCAACCACCAAGTCATAATAGCTCACAATGTGTCTCGGATCTGGTATGTACTCCCTCAGTTGAGACACATGAAATACAGGGTGAACACCCTCTAATCTCGGAGGCAAGGCTAATCTGTAAGTTGCGCTCCCAACCCGATCTAGAATCTCGAACGGTCCGACATATCGGGGACTCAACTTCCCCTTAATGCCAAAACGCCTAACACCTCGTGTCGGGGACACTCTCAGCCACACATGGGCTCCAACCCTGAACTCTAGAGGTCTACGCCTCCTTTCAGCATAAGACTTTTGACGGCTCTGAGCAGTCAGTATCCTCTCTCTAAACAGTGCTACTCGAGCCATATCATCCTGAATCTGATCAGGTGCCAAACCACTGACACTGCTCTGCTCATCCCTGCATAACGGGGTACAACATCTCTGTCCATACAGTGCCTCATATGGGGCCATCCTAATAGATGCATGCCAGCTGTTGTTGTATGAGAACTCAACAAGTGGAAGACGATCCGTCCACACTTGTCCCCAATCCAACACACAAGCTCGCAACATATCCTCCAGCGTTTGAATGGTCCTCTCTGACTTACCATCTGTCTGAGGATGAAACGCAGTCGTGAAGTGCAAACTCGTCCCCAGGGCAGTCTGAATCTGCTGTCAAAACCCCGAGGTAAATCGTCTATCTCTGTCTAAGACGATCGTCCTCGGTACACCATGGAGTCTCACTATCTGCCTAGTGTACTCCTTAGCTAATCTGCTCACCGGCCACGTCTCCCTAATAGGAATGAAATGTGCCGTCTTCGTCAATCTGTCCACAATAACCCAAATAGCATCAAAACTCCGGCTCAGCCTCAGTCCGGTCACAAAATCCATGGTGACGTCCTCCCACTTCCTCTGTGGAACAGGAAGTGGATGGAGCTCACCTCCAGGTCTGAAATGCTCGATCTTGACCTGTTGGCAGGTTGCACACTGTGCCACAAATCTGGCCACATCGGGCTTCAGCCCTCCCCACCAATATATACGTCTCAAGTCACGATACATCTTACTCGTACTTGGATGTTTAGAGTGAGGTGTACAGTGAGCCTCCTGTAAAATCCTCTGTCTCAGCTCTGTATCAGCAGGTACACAGACGCGACCACGGCGTCTCAAAACTCCATCTGCTCCTAGCAGGAAATGTGGTGCCTCATCCCGAGATATCCTATCTCGTATCCTCATCAATGTCGGGCAGGTCTCTTGCTTCTGTTGGATCTCACCCAACAGATCAGGAAGAACCTCTAAAGTACGCAGCTGGGCATCCTCATCAGGAAACTAGATGTCCAACTCTAACCAGATCAAGTCTCTCTACAACTGATGCTGAACTGTCAGCCTCGCAATCGCCTGCTCTCGAGGCGTCATCCTGCTCAGGGCGTCGGCGACAACGTTCGCCTTCCCTGGATGATACAAAATCTCTAAATTAAAATCTTTGATCAGCTCAAGCCACCTACGCTGGCAGTTATTCAACTCCCGTTGCGTGAAAATATACTTCAGACTCTTATGGTCTGTGAAGATCTGACATGTAGCACCATACAGGTAATGTCTCCAGATCTTCAATGCATGAACTACCGCTGCCAACTCCAGGTAATGTCTACGCCTCCTTTCAGCATAAGACTTTTGACGGCTCTGAGCAGTCAGTATCCTCTCTCTAAACAGTGCTACTCGAGCCATATCATCCTGAATCTGATCAGGTGCCAAACCACTGACACTGCTCTGCTCATCCCTGCATAACGGGGTACAACATCTCTGTCCATACAGTGCCTCATATGGGGCCATCCTAATAGATGCATGCCAGCTGTTGTTGTATGAGAACTCAACAAGTGGAAGACGATCCGTCCACACTTGTCCCCAATCCAACACACAAGCTCGCAACATATCCTCCAGCGTTTGAATGGTCCTCTCTGACTTACCATCTGTCTGAGGATGAAACGCAGTCGTGAAGTGCAAACTCGTCCCCAGGGCAGTCTGAATCTGCTGTCAAAACCCCGAGGTAAATCGTCTATCTCTGTCTAAGACGATCGTCCTCGGTACACCATGGAGTCTCACTATCTGCCTAGTGTACTCCTTAGCTAATCTGCTCACCGGCCACGTCTCCCTAATAGGAATGAAATGTGCCGTCTTCGTCAATCTGTCCACAATAACCCAGATAGCATCAAAACTCCGGCTCAGCCTCAGTCCGGTCACAAAATCCATGGTGACGTCCTCCCACTTCCTCTGTGGAACAGGAAGTGGATGGAGCTCACCTCCAGGTCTGAAATGCTCGATCTTGACCTGTTGGCAGGTTGCACACTGTGCCACAAATCTGGCCACATCGGGCTTCAGCCCTCCCCACCAATATATACGTCTCAAGTCACGATACATCTTACTCGTACTTGGATGTTTAGAGTGAGGTGTACAGTGAGCCTCCTGTAAAATCCTCTGTCTCAGCTCTGTATCAGCAGGTACACAGACGCGACCACGGCGTCTCAAAAACTCCATCTGCTCCTAGCAGGAAATGTGGTGCCTCATCCCGAGATATCCTATCTCGTATCCTCATCAATGTCGGGCAGGTCTCTTGCTTCTGTTGGATCTCACCCAACAGATCAGGAAGAACCTCTAAAGTACGCAGCTGGGCATCCTCATCAGGAAACTAGATGTCCAACTCTAACCAGATCAAGTCTCTCTACAGCTGATGCTGAACTGTCAGCCTCGCAATCGCCTGCTCTCGAGGCGTCATCCTGCTCAGGGCGTCGGCGACAACGTTCGCCTTCCCTGGATGATACAAAATCTCTAAATTAAAATCTTTGATCAGCTCAAGCCACCTACGCTGGCAGTTATTCAACTCCCGTTGCGTGAAAATATACTTCAGACTCTTATGGTCTGTGAAGATCTGACATGTAGCACCATACAGGTAATGTCTCCAGATCTTCAATGCATGAACTACCGCTGCCAACTCCAGGTAATGTCTACGCCTCCTTTCAGCATAAGACTTTTGACGGCTCTGAGCAGTCAGTATCCTCTCTCTAAACAGTGCTACTCGAGCCATATCATCCTGAATCTGATCAGGTGCCAAACCACTGACACTGCTCTGCTCATCCCTGCATAACGGGGTACAACATCTCTGTCCATACAGTGCCTCATATGGGGCCATCCTAATAGATGCATGCCAGCTGTTGTTGTATGAGAACTCAACAAGTGGAAGACGATCCGTCCACACTTGTCCCCAATCCAACACACAAGCTCGCAACATATCCTCCAGCGTTTGAATGGTCCTCTCTGACTTACCATCTGTCTGAGGATGAAACGCAGTCGTGAAGTGCAAACTCGTCCCCAGGGCAGTCTGAATCTGCTGTCAAAAACCCCGAGGTAAATCGTCTATCTCTGTCTAAGACGATCGTCCTCGGTACACCATGGAGTCTCACTATCTGCCTAGTGTACTCCTTAGCTAATCTGCTCACCGGCCACGTCTCCCTAATAGGAATGAAATGTGCCGTCTTCGTCAATCTGTCCACAATAACCCAGATAGCATCAAAACTCCGGCTCAGCCTCAGTCCGGTCACAAAATCCATGGTGACGTCCTCCCACTTCCTCTGTGGAACAGGAAGTGGATGGAGCTCACCTCCAGGTCTGAAATGCTCGATCTTGACCTGTTGGCAGGTTGCACACTGTGCCACAAATCTGGCCACATCGGGCTTCAGCCCTCCCCACCAATATATACGTCTCAAGTCACGATACATCTTACTCGTACTTGGATGTTTAGAGTGAGGTGTACAGTGAGCCTCCTGTAAAATCCTCTGTCTCAGCTCTGTATCAGCAGGTACACAGACGCGACCACGGCGTCTCAAAACTCCATCTGCTCCTAGCAGGAAATGTGGTGCCTCATCCCGAGATATCCTATCTCGTATCCTCATCAATGTCGGGCAGGTCTCTTGCTTCTGTTGGATCTCACCCAACAGATCAGGAAGAACCTCTAAAGTACGCAGCTGGGCATCCTCATCAGGAAACTAGATGTCCAACTCTAACCAGATCAAGTCTCTCTACAGCTGATGCTGAACTGTCAGCCTCGCAATCGCCTGCTCTCGAGGCGTCATCCTGCTCAGGGCGTCGGCGACAACGTTCGCCTTCCCTGGATGATACAAAATCTCTAAATTAAAATCTTTGATCAGCTCAAGCCACCTACGCTGGCAGTTATTCAACTCCCGTTGCGTGAAAATATACTTCAGACTCTTATGGTCTGTGAAGATCTGACATGTAGCACCATACAGGTAATGTCTCCAGATCTTCAATGCATGAACTACCGCTGCCAACTCCAGGTAATGTCTACGCCTCCTTTCAGCATAAGACTTTTGACGGCTCTGAGCAGTCAGTATCCTCTCTCTAAACAGTGCTACTCGAGCCATATCATCCTGAATCTGATCAGGTGCCAAACCACTGACACTGCTCTGCTCATCCCTGCATAACGGGGTACAACATCTCTGTCCATACAGTGCCTCATATGGGGCCATCCTAATAGATGCATGCCAGCTGTTGTTGTATGAGAACTCAACAAGTGGAAGACGATCCGTCCACACTTGTCCCCAATCCAACACACAAGCTCGCAACATATCCTCCAGCGTTTGAATGGTCCTCTCTGACTTACCATCTGTCTGAGGATGAAACGCAGTCGTGAAAGTGCAAACTCGTCCCCAGGGCAGTCTGAATCTGCTGTCAAAACCCCGAGGTAAATCGTCTATCTCTGTCTAAGACGATCGTCCTCGGTACACCATGGAGTCTCACTATCTGCCTAGTGTACTCCTTAGCTAATCTGCTCACCGGCCACGTCTCCCTAATAGGAATGAAATGTGCCGTCTTCGTCAATCTGTCCACAATAACCCAGATAGCATCAAAACTCCGGCTCAGCCTCAGTCCGGTCACAAAATCCATGGTGACGTCCTCCCACTTCCTCTGTGGAACAGGAAGTGGATGGAGCTCACCTCCAGGTCTGAAATGCTCGATCTTGACCTGTTGGCAGGTTGCACACTGTGCCACAAATCTGGCCACATCGGGCTTCAGCCCTCCCCACCAATATATACGTCTCAAGTCACGATACATCTTACTCGTACTTGGATGTTTAGAGTGAGGTGTACAGTGAGCCTCCTGTAAAATCCTCTGTCTCAGCTCTGTATCAGCAGGTACACAGACGCGACCACGGCGTCTCAAAACTCCATCTGCTCCTAGCAGGAAATGTGGTGCCTCATCCCGAGATATCCTATCTCGTATCCTCATCAATGTCGGGCAGGTCTCTTGCTTCTGTTGGATCTCACCCAACAGATCAGGAAGAACCTCTAAAGTACGCAGCTGGGCATCCTCATCAGGAAACTAGATGTCCAACTCTAACCAGATCAAGTCTCTCTACAGCTGATGCTGAACTGTCAGCCTCGCAATCGCCTGCTCTCGAGGCGTCATCCTGCTCAGGGCGTCGGCGACAACGTTCGCCTTCCCTGGATGATACAAAATCTCTAAATTAAAATCTTTGATCAGCTCAAGCCACCTACGCTGGCAGTTATTCAACTCCCGTTGCGTGAAAATATACTTCAGACTCTTATGGTCTGTGAAGATCTGACATGTAGCACCATACAGGTAATGTCTCCAGATCTTCAATGCATGAACTACCGCTGCCAACTCCAGGTAATGTCTACGCCTCCTTTCAGCATAAGACTTTGACGGCTCTGAGCAGTCAGTATCCTCTCTCTAAACAGTGCTACTCGAGCCATATCATCCTGAATCTGATCAGGTGCCAAACCACTGACACTGCTCTGCTCATCCCTGCATAACGGGGGTACAACATCTCTGTCCATACAGTGCCTCATATGGGGCCATCCTAATAGATGCATGCCAGCTGTTGTTGTATGAGAACTCAACAAGTGGAAGACGATCCGTCCACACTTGTCCCCAATCCAACACACAAGCTCGCAACATATCCTCCAGCGTTTGAATGGTCCTCTCTGACTTACCATCTGTCTGAGGATGAAACGCAGTCGTTGAAGTGCAAACTCGTCCCCAGGGCAGTCTGAATCTGCTGTCAAAACCCCGAGGTAAATCGTCTATCTCTGTCTAAGACGATCGTCCTCGGTACACCATGGAGTCTCACTATCTGCCTAGTGTACTCCTTAGCTAATCTGCTCACCGGCCACGTCTCCCTAATAGGAATGAAATGTGCCGTCTTCGTCAATCTGTCCACAATAACCCAGATAGCATCAAAACTCCGGCTCAGCCTCAGTCCGGTCACAAAATCCATGGTGACGTCCTCCCACTTCCTCTGTGGAACAGGAAGTGGATGGAGCTCACCTCCAGGTCTGAAATGCTCGATCTTGACCTGTTGGCAGGTTGCACACTGTGCCACAAATCTGGCCACATCGGGCTTCAGCCCTCCCCACCAATATATACGTCTCAAGTCACGATACATCTTACTCGTACTTGGATGTTTAGAGTGAGGTGTACAGTGAGCCTCCTGTAAAAATCCTCTGTCTCAGCTCTGTATCAGCAGGTACACAGACGCGACCACGGCGTCTCAAAACTCCATCTGCTCCTAGCAGGAAATGTTGGTGCCTCATCCCGAGATATCCTATCTCGTATCCTCATCAATGTCGGGCAGGTCTCTTGCTTCTGTTGGATCTCACCCAACAGATCAGGAAGAACCTCTAAAGTACGCAGCTGGGCCATCCTCATCAGGAAACTAGATGTCCAACTCTAACCAGATCAAGTCTCTCTACAGCTGATGCCTGAACTGTCAGCCTCGCAATCGCCTGCTCTCGAGGCGTCATCCTGCTCAGGGCGTCGGCGACAACGTTCGCCTTCCCTGGATGATACAAAATCTCTAAATTAAAATCTTTGATCAGCTCAAGCCACCTACGCTGGCAGTTATTCAACTCCCGTTGCGTGAAAATATACTTCAGACTCTTATGGTCTGTGAAGATCTGACATGTAGCACCATACAGGTAATGTCTCCAGATCTTCAATGCCATGAACTACCGCTGCCAACTCCAGGTAATGTCTACGCCTCCTTTCAGCATAAGACTTTTGACGGCTCTGAGCAGTCAGTATCCTCTCTCTAAACAGTGCTACTCGAGCCATATCATCCTGAATCTGATCAGGTGCCAAACCACTGACACTGCTCTGCTCATCCCTGCATAACGGGGTACAACATCTCTGTCCATACAGTGCCTCATATGGGGCCATCCTAATAGATGCATGCCAGCTGTTGTTGTATGAGAACTCAACAAGTGGAAGACGATCCGTCCACACTTGTCCCCAATCCAACACACAAGCTCGCAACATATCCTCCAGCGTTTGAATGGTCCTCTCTGACTTACCATCTGTCTGAGGATGAAACGCAGTCGTGAAGTGCAAACTCGTCCCCAGGGCAGTCTGAATCTGCTGTCAAAACCCCGAGGTAAATCGTCTATCTCTGTCTAAGACGATCGTCCTCGGTACACCATGGAGTCTCACTATCTGCCTAGTGTACTCCTTAGCTAATCTGCTCACCGGCCACGTCTCCCTAATAGGAATGAAATGTGCCGTCTTCGTCAATCTGTCCACAATAACCCAGATAGCATCAAAACTCCGGCTCAGCCTCAGTCCGGTCACAAAATCCATGGTGACGTCCTCCCACTTCCTCTGTGGAACAGGAAGTGGATGGAGCTCACCTCCAGGTCTGAAATGCTCGATCTTGACCTGTTGGCAGGTTGCACACTGTGCCACAAATCTGGCCACATCGGGCTTCAGCCCTCCCACCAATATATACGTCTCAAGTCACGATACATCTTACTCGTACTTGGATGTTTAGAGTGAGGTGTACAGTGAGCCTCCTGTAAAATCCTCTGTCTCAGCTCTGTATCAGCAGGTACACAGACGCGACCACGGCGTCTCAAAACTCCATCTGCTCCTAGCAGGAAATGTGGTGCCTCATCCCGAGATATCCTATCTCGTATCCTCATCAATGTCGGGCAGGTCTCTTGCTTCTGTTGGATCTCACCCAACAGATCAGGAAGAACCTCTAAAGTACGCAGCTGGGCATCCTCATCAGGAAACTAGATGTCCAACTCTAACCAGATCAAGTCTCTCTACAGCTGATGCTGAACTGTCAGCCTCGCAATCGCCTGCTCTCGAGGCGTCATCCTGCTCAGGGCGTCGGCGACAACGTTCGCCTTCCCTGGATGATACAAAATCTCTAAATTAAAATCTTTGATCAGCTCAAGCCACCTACGCTGGCAGTTATTCAACTCCCGTTGCGTGAAAATATACTTCAGACTCTTATGGTCTGTGAAGATCTGACATGTAGCACCATACAGGTAATGTCTCCAGATCTTCAATGCATGAACTACCGCTGCCAACTCCAGGTAATGTCTACGCCTCCTTTCAGCATAAGACTTTTGACGGCTCTGAGCAGTCAGTATCCTCTCTCTAAACAGTGCTACTCGAGCCATATCATCCTGAATCTGATCAGGTGCCAAACCACTGACACTGCTCTGCTCATCCCTGCATAACGGGGTACAACATCTCTGTCCATACAGTGCCTCATATGGGGCCATCCTAATAGATGCATGCCAGCTGTTGTTGTATGAGAACTCAACAAGTGGAAGACGATCCGTCCACACTTGTCCCCAATCCAACACACAAGCTCGCAACATATCCTCCAGCGTTTGAATGGTCCTCTCTGACTTACCATCTGTCTGAGGATGAAACGCAGTCGTGAAGTGCAAACTCGTCCCCAGGGCAGTCTGAATCTGGCTGTCAAAACCCCCGAGGTAAATCGTCTATCTCTGTCTAAGACGATCGTCCCTCGGTACACCATGGAGTCTCACTATCTGCCTAGTGTACTCCTTAGCTAATCTGCTCACCGGCCACGTCTCCCTAATAGGAATGAAATGTGCCGTCTTCGTCAATCTGTCCACAATAACCCAGATAGCATCAAAACTCCGGCTCAGCCTCAGTCCGGTCACAAAATCCATGGTGACGTCCTCCCACTTCCTCTGTGGAACAGGAAGTGGATGGAGCTCACCTCCAGGTCTGAAATGCTCGATCTTGACCTGTTGGCAGGTTGCACACTGTGCCACAAATCTGGCCACATCGGGCTTCAGCCCTCCCCACCAATATATACGTCTCAAGTCACGATACATCTTACTCGTACTTGGATGTTTAGAGTGAGGTGTACAGTGAGCCTCCTGTAAAATCCTCTGTCTCAGCTCTGTATCAGCAGGTACACAGACGCGACCACGGCGTCTCAAAAACTCCATCTGCTCCTAGCAGGAAATGTGGTGCCTCATCCCGAGATATCCTATCTCGTATCCTCATCAATGTCGGGCAGGTCTCTTTGCTTCTGTTGGATCTCACCCAACAGATCAGGAAGAACCTCTAAAGTACGCAGCTGGGCATCCTCATCAGGAAACTAGATGTCCAACTCTAACCAGATCAAGTCTCTCTCTACAGCTGATGCTGAACTGTCAGCCTCGCAATCGCCTGCTCTCGAGGCGTCATCCTGCTCAGGGGCGTCGGGCGACAACGTTCGCCTTCCCTGGATGATACAAAATCTCTAAATTAAAATCTTTTGATCAGCTCAAGCCACCTACGCTGGCAGTTATTCAACTCCCGTTGCGTGAAAATATACTTCAGACTCTTATGGTCTGTGAAGATCTGACATGTAGCACCATACAGGTAATGTCTCCAGATCTTCAATGCATGAACTACCGGCTGCCAACTCCAGGTAATGTCTACGCCTCCTTTCAGCATAAGACTTTTGACGGCTCTGAGCAGTCAGTATCCTCTCTCTAAACAGTGCTACTCGAGCCATATCATCCTGAATCTGATCAGGTGCCAAACCACTGACACTGCTCTGCTCATCCCTGCATAACGGGGTACAACATCTCTGTCCATACAGTGCCTCATATGGGGCCATCCTAATAGATGCATGCCAGCTGTTGTTGTATGAGAACTCAACAAGTGGAAGACGATCCGTCCACACTTGTCCCCAATCCAACACACAAGCTCGCAACATATCCTCCAGCGTTTGAATGGTCCTCTCTGACTTACCATCTGTCTGAGGATGAAACGCAGTCGTGAAGTGCAAACTCGTCCCCAGGGCAGTCTGAATCTGCTGTCAAAACCCCGAGGTAAATCGTCTATCTCTGTCTAAGACGATCGTCCTCGGTACACCATGGAGTCTCACTATCTGCCTAGTGTACTCCTTAGCTAATCTGCTCACCGGCCACGTCTCCCTAATAGGAATGAAATGTGCCGTCTTCGTCAATCTGTCCACAATAACCCAGATAGCATCAAAACTCCGGCTCAGCCTCAGTCCGGTCACAAAATCCATGGTGACGTCCTCCCACTTCCTCTGTGGAACAGGAAGTGGATGGAGCTCACCTCCAGGTCTGAAATGCTCGGATCTTGACCTGTTGGCAGGTTGCACACTGTGCCACAAATCTGGCCACATCGGGCTTCAGCCCTCCCCACCAATATATACGTCTCAAGTCACGATACATCTTACTCGTACTTGGATGTTTAGAGTGAGGTGTACAGTGAGCCTCCTGTAAAATCCTCTGTCTCAGCTCTGTATCAGCAGGTACACAGACGCGACCACGGCGTCTCAAAACTCCATCTGCTCCTAGCAGGAAATGTGGTGCCTCATCCCGAGATATCCTATCTCGTATCCTCATCAATGTCGGGCAGGTCTCTTGCTTCTGTTGGATCTCACCCAACAGATCAGGAAGAACCTCTAAAGTACGCAGCTGGGCATCCTCATCAGGAAACTAGATGTCCAACTCTAACCAGATCAAGTCTCTCTACAGCTGATGCTGAACTGTCAGCCTCGCAATCGCCTGCTCTCGAGGCGTCATCCTGCTCAGGGCGTCGGCGACAACGTTCGCCTTCCCTGGATGATACAAAATCTCTAAATTAAAATCTTTGATCAGCTCAAGCCACCTACGCTGGCAGTTATTCAACTCCCGTTGCGTGAAAATATACTTCAGACTCTTATGGTCTGTGAAGATCTGACATGTAGCACCATACAGGTAATGTCTCCAGATCTTCAATGCATGAACTACCGCTGCCAACTCCAGGTAATGTCTACGCCTCCTTTCAGCATAAGACTTTTGACGGGCTCTGAGCAGTCAGTATCCTCTCTCTAAACAGTGCTACTCGAGCCATATCATCCTGAATCTGATCAGGTGCCAAACCACTGACACTGCTCTGCTCATCCCTGCATAACGGGGTACAACATCTCTGTCCATACAGTGCCTCATATGGGGCCATCCTAATAGATGCATGCCAGCTGTTGTTGTATGAGAACTCAACAAGTGGAAGACGATCCGTCCACACTTGTCCCCAATCCAACACACAAGCTCGCAACATATCCTCCAGCGTTTGAATGGTCCTCTCTGACTTACCATCTGTCTGAGGATGAAACGCAGTCGTGAAGTGCAAACTCGTCCCCAGGGCAGTCTGAATCTGCTGTCAAAACCCCGAGGTAAATCGTCTATCTCTGTCTAAGACGATCGTCCTCGGTACACCATGGAGTCTCACTATCTGCCTAGTGTACTCCTTAGCTAATCTGCTCACCGGCCACGTCTCCCTAATAGGAATGAAATGTGCCGTCTTCGTCAATCTGTCCACAATAACCCAGATAGCATCAAAACTCCGGCTCAGCCTCAGTCCGGTCACAAAATCCATGGTGACGTCCTCCCACTTCCTCTGTGGAACAGGAAGTGGATGGAGCTCACCTCCAGGTCTGAAAATGCTCGATCTTGACCTGTTGGCAGGTTGCACACTGTGCCACAAATCTGGCCACATCGGGCTTCAGCCCTCCCCACCAATATATACGTCTCAAGTCACGATACATCTTACTCGTACTTGGATGTTTAGAGTGAGGTGTACAGTGAGCCTCCTGTAAAATCCTCTGTCTCAGCTCTGTATCAGCAGGTACACAGACGCGACCACGGCGTCTCAAAACTCCATCTGCTCCTAGCAGGAAATGTGGTGCCTCATCCCGAGATATCCTATCTCGTATCCTCATCAATGTCGGGCAGGTCTCTTGCTTCTGTTGGATCTCACCCAACAGATCAGGAAGAACCTCTAAAGTACGCAGCTGGGCATCCTCATCAGGAAACTAGATGTCCAACTCTAACCAGATCAAGTCTCTCTACAGCTGATGCTGAACTGTCAGCCTCGCAATCGCCTGCTCTCGAGGCGTCATCCTGCTCAGGGCGTCGGCGACAACGTTCGCCTTCCCTGGATGATACAAAATCTCTAAATTAAAATCTTTGATCAGCTCAAGCCACCTACGCTGGCAGTTATTCAACTCCCGTTGCGTGAAAATATACTTCAGACTCTTATGGTCTGTGAAGATCTGACATGTAGCACCATACAGGTAATGTCTCCAGATCTTCAATGCATGAACTACCGCTGCCAACTCCAGGTAATGTCTACGCCTCCTTTCAGCATAAGACTTTTGACGGCTCTGAGCAGTCAGTATCCTCTCTCTAAACAGTGCTACTCGAGCCATATCATCCTGAATCTGATCAGGTGCCAAACCACTGACACTGCTCTGCTCATCCCTGCATAACGGGGTACAACATCTCTGTCCATACAGTGCCTCATATGGGGCCATCCTAATAGATGCATGCCAGCTGTTGTTGTATGAGAACTCAACAAGTGGAAGACGATCCGTCCACACTTGTCCCCAATCCAACACACAAGCTCGCAACATATCCTCCAGCGTTTGAATGGTCCTCTCTGACTTACCATCTGTCTGAGGATGAAACGCAGTCGTGAAGTGCAAACTCGTCCCCAGGGCAGTCTGAATCTGCTGTCAAAACCCCGAGGTAAATCGTCTATCTCTGTCTAAGACGATCGTCCTCGGTACACCATGGAGTCTCACTATCTGCCTAGTGTACTCCTTAGCTAATCTGCTCACCGGCCACGTCTCCCTAATAGGAATGAAATGTGCCGTCTTCGTCAATCTGTCCACAATAACCCAGATAGCATCAAAACTCCGGCTCAGCCTCAGTCCGGTCACAAAATCCATGGTGACGTCCTCCCACTTCCTCTGTGGAACAGGAAGTGGATGGAGCTCACCTCCAGGTCTGAAATGCTCGATCTTGACCTGTTGGCAGGTTGCACACTGTGCCACAAATCTGGCCACATCGGGCTTCAGCCCTCCCCCACCAATATATACGTCTCAAGTCACGATACATCTTACTCGTACTTGGATGTTTAGAGTGAGGTGTACAGTGAGCCTCCTGTAAAATCCTCTGTCTCAGCTCTGTATCAGCAGGTACACAGACGCGACCACGGCGTCTCAAAACTCCATCTGCTCCTAGCAGGAAATGTGGTGCCTCATCCCGAGATATCCTATCTCGTATCCTCATCAATGTCGGGCAGGTCTCTTGCTTCTGTTGGATCTCACCCAACAGATCAGGAAGAACCTCTAAAGTACGCAGCTGGGCATCCTCATCAGGAAACTAGATGTCCAACTCTAACCAGATCAAGTCTCTCTACAGCTGATGCTGAACTGTCAGCCTCGCAATCGCCTGCTCTCGAGGCGTCATCCTGCTCAGGGCGTCGGCGACAACGTTCGCCTTCCCTGGATGATACAAAATCTCTAAATTAAAATCTTTGATCAGCTCAAGCCACCCTACGCTGGCAGTTATTCAACTCCCGTTGCGTGAAAATATACTTCAGACTCTTATGGTCTGTGAAGATCTGACATGTAGCACCATACAGGTAATGTCTCCAGATCTTCAATGCATGAACTACCGCTGCCCAACTCCAGGTAATGTCTACGCCTCCTTTCAGCATAAGACTTTTGACGGCTCTGAGCAGTCAGTATCCTCTCTCTAAACAGTGCTACTCGAGCCATATCATCCTGAATCTGATCAGGTGCCAAACCACTGACACTGCTCTGCTCATCCCTGCATAACGGGGTACAACATCTCTGTCCATACAGTGCCTCATATGGGGCCATCCTAATAGATGCATGCCAGCTGTTGTTGTATGAGAACTCAACAAGTGGAAGACGATCCGTCCACACTTGTCCCCAATCCAACACACAAGCTCGCAACATATCCTCCAGCGTTTGAATGGTCCTCTCTGACTTACCATCTGTCTGAGGATGAAACGCAGTCGTGAAGTGCAAACTCGTCCCCAGGGCAGTCTGAATCTGCTGTCAAAACCCGAGGTAAATCGTCTATCTCTGTCTAAGACGATCGTCCTCGGTACACCATGGAGTCTCACTATCTGCCTAGTGTACTCCTTAGCTAATCTGCTCACCGGCCACGTCTCCCTAATAGGAATGAAATGTGCCGTCTTCGTCAATCTGTCCACAATAACCCAGATAGCATCAAAACTCCGGCTCAGCCTCAGTCCGGTCACAAAATCCATGGTGACGTCCTCCCACTTCCTCTGTGGAACAGGAAGTGGATGGAGCTCACCTCCAGGTCTGAAATGCTCGATCTTGACCTGTTGGCAGGTTGCACACTGTGCCACAAATCTGGCCACATCGGGCTTCAGCCCTCCCCACCAATATATACGTCTCAAGTCACGATACATCTTACTCGTACTTGGATGTTTAGAGTGAGGTGTACAGTGAGCCCTCCTGTAAAATCCTCTGTCTCAGCTCTGTATCAGCAGGTACACAGACGCGACCACGGCGTCTCAAAACTCCATCTGCTCCTAGCAGGAAATGTGGTGCCTCATCCCGAGATATCCCTATCTCGTATCCTCATCAATGTCGGGCAGGTCTCTTGCTTCTGTTGGATCTCACCCAACAGATCAGGAAGAACCTCTAAAGTACGCAGCTGGGCATCCTCATCAGGAAACTAGATGTCCAACTCTAACCAGATCAAGTCTCTCTACAGCTGATGCTGAACTGTCAGCCTCGCAATCGCCTGCTCTCGAGGCGTCATCCTGCTCAGGGCGTCGGCGACAACGTTCGCCTTCCCTGGATGATACAAAATCTCTAAATTAAAATCTTTGATCAGCTCAAGCCACCTACGCTGGCAGTTATTCAACTCCCGTTGCGTGAAAATATACTTCAGACTCTTATGGTCTGTGAAGATCTGACATGTAGCACCATACAGGTAATGTCTCCAGATCTTCAATGCATGAACTACCGCTGCCAACTCCAGGTAATGTCTACGCCTCCTTTCAGCATAAGACTTTTGACGGCTCTGAGCAGTCAGTATCCTCTCTCTAAACAGTGCTACTCGAGCCATATCATCCTGAATCTGATCAGGTGCCAAACCACTGACACTGCTCTGCTCATCCCTGCATAACGGGGTACAACATCTCTGTCCATACAGTGCCTCATATGGGGCCATCCTAATAGATGCATGCCAGCTGTTGTTGTATGAGAACTCAACAAGTGGAAGACGATCCGTCCACACTTGTCCCCAATCCAACACACAAGCTCGCAACATATCCTCCAGCGTTTGAATGGTCCTCTCTGACTTACCATCTGTCTGAGGATGAAACGCAGTCGTGAAGTGCAAACTCGTCCCCAGGGCAGTCTGAATCTGCTGTCAAAACCCCGAGGTAAATCGTCTATCTCTGTCTAAGACGATCGTCCTCGGTACACCATGGAGTCTCACTATCTGCCTAGTGTACTCCTTAGCTAATCTGCTCACCGGCCACGTCTCCCTAATAGGAATGAAATGTGCCGTCTTCGTCAATCTGTCCACAATAACCCAGATAGCATCAAAACTCCGGCTCAGCCTCAGTCCGGTCACAAAATCCATGGTGACGTCCTCCCACTTCCTCTGTGGAACAGGAAGTGGATGGAGCTCACCTCCAGGTCTGAAATGCTCGATCTTGACCTGTTGGCAGGTTGCACACTGTGCCACAAATCTGGCCACATCGGGCTTCAGCCCTCCCCACCAATATATACGTCTCAAGTCACGATACATCTTACTCGTACTTGGATGTTTAGAGTGAGGTGTACAGTGAGCCTCCTGTAAAATCCTCTGTCTCAGCTCTGTATCAGCAGGTACACAGACGCGACCACGGCGTCTCAAAACTCCATCTGCTCCTAGCAGGAAATGTGGTGCCTCATCCCGAGATATCCTATCTCGTATCCTCATCAATGTCGGGCAGGTCTCTTGCTTCTGTTGGATCTCACCCAACAGATCAGGAAGAACCTCTAAAGTACGCAGCTGGGCATCCTCATCAGGAAACTAGATGTCCAACTCTAACCAGATCAAGTCTCTCTACAGCTGATGCTGAACTGTCAGCCTCGCAATCGCCTGCTCTCGAGGCGTCATCCTGCTCAGGGCGTCGGCGACAACGTTCGCCTTCCCTGGATGATACAAAATCTCTAAATTAAAATCTTTGATCAGCTCAAGCCACCTACGCTGGCAGTTATTCAACTCCCGTTGCGTGAAAATATACTTCAGACTCTTATGGTCTGTGAAGATCTGACATGTAGCACCATACAGGTAATGTCTCCAGATCTTCAATGCATGAACTACCGCTGCCAACTCCAGGTAATGTCTACGCCTCCTTTCAGCATAAGACTTTTGACGGCTCTGAGCAGTCAGTATCCTCTCTCTAAACAGTGCTACTCGAGCCATATCATCCTGAATCTGATCAGGTGCCAAACCACTGACACTGCTCTGCTCATCCCTGCATAACGGGGTACAACATCTCTGTCCATACAGTGCCTCATATGGGGCCATCCTAATAGATGCATGCCAGCTGTTGTTGTATGAGAACTCAACAAGTGGAAGACGATCCGTCCACACTTGTCCCCAATCCAACACACAAGCTCGCAACATATCCTCCAGCGTTTGAATGGTCCTCTCTGACTTACCATCTGTCTGAGGATGAAACGCAGTCGTGAAGTGCAAACTCGTCCCCAGGGCAGTCTGAATGTGCTGTCAAAACCCCGAGGTAAATCGTCTATCTCTGTCTAAGACGATCAACCTCGGTACACCATGGAGTCTCACTATCTGCCTAGTGTACTCCTTAGCTAATCTGCTCACCGGCCACGTCTCCCTAATAGGAATGAAATGTGCCGTCTTCGTCAATCTGTCCACAATAACCCAGATAGCATCAAAACTCCGGCTCAGCCTCAGTCCGGTCACAAAATCCATGGTGACGTCCTCCCACTTCCTCTGTGGAACAGGAAGTGGATGGAGCTCACCTCCAGGTCTGAAATGCTCGATCTTGACCTGTTGGCAGGTTGCACACTGTGCCACAAATCTGGCCACATCGGGCTTCAGCCCTCCCCACCAATATATACGTCTCAAGTCACGATACATCTTACTCGTACTTGGATGTTTAGAGTGAGGTGTACAGTGAGCCTCCTGTAAAATCCTCTGTCTCAGCTCTGTATCAGCAGGTACACAGACGCGACCACGGCGTCTCAAAACTCCATCTGCTCCTAGCAGGAAATGTGGTGCCTCATCCCGAGATATCCTATCTCGTATCCTCATCAATGTCGGGCAGGTCTCTTGCTTCTGTTGGATCTCACCCAACAGATCAGGAAGAACCTCTAAAGTACGCAGCTGGGCATCCTCATCAGGAAACTAGATGTCCAACTCTAACCAGATCAAGTCTCTCTACAGCTGATGCTGAACTGTCAGCCTCGCAATCGCCTGCTCTCGAGGCGTCATCCTGCTCAGGGCGTCGGCGACAACGTTCGCCTTCCCTGGATGATACAAAATCTCTAAATTAAAATCTTTGATCAGCTCAAGCCACCTACGCTGGCAGTTATTCAACTCCCGTTGCGTGAAAATATACTTCAGACTCTTATGGTCTGTGAAGATCTGACATGTAGCACCATACAGGTAATGTCTCCAGATCTTCAATGCATGAACTACCGCTGCCAACTCCAGATCATGAGTCGGGTAGTTCTCCTCATACGTCTTCAGATGTCGAGACGCATAAGCAATAACTCTGCCTCGCTGCATCAAAACACATCCCAAGCCTAGCTTGGATGCATCACTGTAAACCACAAAATCCTCAGTACCCTCTGGCTGTGCCAAATAGGAGCAGAAGTCAAACGCCTCTTCAACTCCTCAAAACTCTGCATGCACTGATCAGACCACACAAATCTGGTAGTCTTCCTCAGCAAACTCGTCAGTGGACGGGCAATCACAGAAAATCCCTCCACAAAGCGTTTGTAATAACCGGCTAGGCCAAGGAAGCTACGTACTTTCTTGACGTTCGTCGGTGTAGTCTATGCTGCTACTGCCTCAATCTTCGCTGGATCCACCTTGATCCCCTCAGCTGATACCACATGACCCAGGAATGCTACCTCTGGCATCCAGAACTCACACTTAGAGAACTTAACATAAAGTTCTCTATCCCGCAAAACCTGCAATACAGTCCTCAGATGTCCTGCATGCTCCTCTCCACTACGAGAGTATACCAAAATGTCATCAACGAAAACCACCACAAACTGATCCAGGAAGTCGATGAAAATATTGTTCATCAACTCCATAAAGACGGCTGGGGCATTCGTAAGCCCAAATGGCATCACTACAAATCCGTAGTGGCCATATCTGGTCTGGAATGCTGTCCTGTGCACATCCTGCTCCCTCACACTCAGCTGGTTATACCCGGAACGCAGGACAATCCTGGAGAACACAGTTGCTCCCTGTAGCTGATCTAGCAAATCATCAATACGAGGTAACGGATACTTGTTCTTGATGGTCACCTTGTTCAGCTCTCTGTAATCTATACATAATCTCAGTGATCCGTCCTTCTTCCGTACGAAGAGGACAGGTGCTCTCCATGAGGACACGCTAGGGCGAATGAAGCCCTTCTCAGCCAACTCCTCGAGTTGCTTCTTCAGCTCCAGCATCTCGACAGGCACCATCCGGTATGGGGCCTTCGAGATCGGTCTCGTACCAGGCTCTAACTCAATACTGAAATCCACACTCCTCTGAGGCGGAAAACTGGACGGCTCAACAAAAACATCAGTAAAATCACAAACCACTGGGATATCCTCTAATGTTGGACTCCCCCCTCCTTCATGGCATAACACCAGAAGGCCTCGCAACCCTGTGCAATCAATCTAGCTGCCCGTATAGTGCTGATAACTGTGTCTGTCTTTCCAAGGTCCCAACCTCGGAAAACCTCTATCTGGCCTAACTCGGTAGAGAGGGTAACGGTCCTCCTACCTACATTTAGGACTGCAGAGTGTCTATCCATCTAGTCCAAACCTAAAATGACTTCTTCATGCTCTAATGGCATGACAAAGAAGTCAACTAGTAACACACGGGTCCCTACATAAATGGGACAACCGTGAATCTCACGGGTACCTCTGACCCTACCACCATCGGGTAACCCTATAATAAAGGGCATCCCCTCAACTGTATCTAAACCAAGACGCTCTACACATGCATCAGAAATAAAAGAGTGCGTAGCACCAGTATCAAATAAAACTCTAACAGGTAAACCATAAATCAGAATGGTACCTGTAGCAGTAGGTGCAGTTGGCTCCTCTGCACTCCTCAACTCAAAAACACGACCCTGTGGGCCTTTGGTATCAGTGGTGCCCACACCACGACCTCTGCCTCTACTCGGCCCAAGAGCAGATCCCTGAGTCGTAGGGCGATCTGGGACCCTCTGTTGTCCCTGAGTCTGCTGCTGCTGAGGTGGCCTCTGCCCACCTCCCGCTGCACTAGTAGGAGAAGAACCCTGCTGAGAAGAAGCTCCACCTTGGCGGCAGTAAACAACTCTGTGACCTTGCCTACCACAAGTGTAGCAAGTCACTAATGGCCTCGTGCACTCGGGCCTCATATGCCCCGGATCACCACAGTTAAAACACTGACGTCCCTTCTCTACAACCGGTGCAGATGAGGGCTGGCTCTGGCGTCTCTGACCACGCCAACCACTAGCAGAACCACCAGTACCACTGGTATGCCTTGTACGCTGCTTCTTCTCAGACCCTCCGGTTTGAGAAGCTCTCCTCTGTCCAGCTCGCTCCCTCTCATAGTCGGAAGCTCTGTCCTGATAATCCATCAGAGACTCACAGTGGAAACCCGCCATATAGGTCCGGGTAGTATCCCCCAGTCGTCGGGAAAAGAGATAGACATGTTGATCTACAGAAGGTGCAGCTGGTCCCAGTAATGCCAGCTCCTCCTGAAACCTCTTGATAGCCTCAGAGACTAGTACATCCTCAAACCCAGCCTCAACAAAATCTCGCAGTTTCTCCTTCCTCAGTGAGGCAGGGCAGAAACGCTCTATGATCATCGTCCTCATATGCTCATAACTAGTAACATGACCCCGTACTGATCTCCACCAGTGTTGTGCCAAGTCCCGGAATAAAGTCTGAACCAGCTCGATCTGTCAGTCAGCTGGACATCGAATAGACTCCAGAGCTGAGTCTACATGCCCTATCCAGAGCTCAACCTCTAACCCCACCTTCCCAATGAAAGAGGGTACACCCATCTGATGAAAAGCCTTCAACCAAGTGTCTGGTCTAGGCCCTCTATGCTCCTTTGGTGCTCTGACAATCTCAGCAGTAGGTACCGGTACAGCTGGCACCTGAGTAACGGTGTGGGACCTCTCAGATGGTCTCTCCTGTGCCTGTAAATCTTGGGCACGTCGACCGGCTCTGGCAACCTCCTCTACTCGTCGAATATAAGCTCAGAACTCTGATCTCCCCATGGAGACACGATCAGACTCACCAGATTGAGCTCTATGTGCCCCCTGTCTCTCAGCTACACCGTTCCCAGTCTCAGGAACGACGCTCTCAGCAACCTCCTCATGTATCTCTCCCGCATGTGAACCGTCAGCAGGAATCCTACCCCGTCCTCTACCTAGAGGGGGTCTACCTCTACCTCGTCTAGTTGCAGGTAAGGCTCTAGTCTGAACCATCTGCAGAAGACGTAAACCTAACTTAGAAGGCTATATATATGCCATATGTATAGATATATAACAGATCAATCATAACATAATATCTATATATATCTATACTGTCGAGGTCTTCAAAGGGGCGATGACTCACGTACACGGTATCCCAAAACATTTGTACTCATTTCAAAACCAAAACCTTTTGAAAAATCAGACCCCTTTTCGGGTTCTTTTTATTTATCTATTCGAACTTTATTGCAGATTACTAGTGCCATTGTTGTCAACCTGGGCAAAGATACCAACTTTGTAACACCCCAAATCCGTAGGACTCGGAGTGCTATTGGGCTAGGATCTCACAATGGATCCTGGCCCTAGCCTGACAACAACTTCACTGAATCTTACAACAAGTCACTGATAGATTAAAACAAAACATAAAACTGATGTATATATATATATATATATTCATATCAAAAGGATGATACAGATTACTGTTGTGTACTAAGTCAACCAGAAATCCGTACAATAATAATAACCCAAAATCCCACGATAACGCCCAGTGTACGGAACCCTCAGCAGATCACCCCTCTGGATCACTGTGCAGCTCTCCTAACCTGCAAATGATCTACAACACGGTATAAAACCGTTAGCTAACCATACACATATATAAGAAGATGCTAGAGCACAATCACATATCAATAATATTAACACTTCATCATGATATCACATATTTACCCGGTTTATTATCTTTAATAAGTCCAAACACTCAAGAGTATATAAATCGGTATATATAAATATACGTGACACGAGGAATATATATAACCCTCGCCTCTGCGTGCAATAGCTAGCTGGAGTGGTATCAGTGCACTTTCCCGTATACCATATGGAGTAGTAGGTGCCCTTCCCGTATACCAGAACTAACTAGCTTACAGAGAACTTCCCAGACTCCACTACGGGATGAAAGGTAAGTTTTCACAGCCACTACAATGGGCGGTCAATATAACATCGGTCGGTGACCATCATAAAGCATGCTATAAAGCATATAACAAACACCACTCATGCACACATCCAATATAAGGATGACAGCTAAGGAAGTCCTATGGACTTACCTCAATCTCAGAAGTCGTATCGCTACGATCAGCTCTCACTCAGGTCCACTCCAAACTGGAGGACAACACGGCCTATACAAGGCACATATATATATATATATATCAAACTCCTATCACACAAAGGGGTCACACCTAGACCCAAGGGATCCATAAGGATCATATCCAACTCGTAAACCTCAAAGCCGTAACCGGCATATCTATAACATACTCATCATAAACCGATACCTAGCATGGTACTAATTCCCTCATACTAGGAAAGGAAAGGAGCTACCTTACTATAGGTAGTCCCGGGAGAAAACGCACCTGCGTGATCAAGGGACGTAGGAGCGGAACAAGTAACCCGCAGGCGCGGCAGGGATCAGCCGCAGGCGCGGTGACACGGAACGCAGGCAACGCAGGCAAGGCGCTGCGGCACGGCTTCCGCAGGGGCGGCGGCTTCTAGGCGCAGGGGCGGCGTCTGTGCAGAACGTGAACCCGCGGCTTCTCTTTGACTCTTCACGTGATCAAATCACGTCTTCTCTAATCCAAATTCACACACATGCAACAACATACACATTCCAACGTCATCCTATGTCCAAACATCTAATCCTAAGCTAAGGAAAGAAGAACAAGGAAGAGAAAGAAGAGAATAGGAAGAAGGAAGCTTACAACAGCTGTGGTTAGCTAAGGAAATGATCACCAACACCCTTACTGGCTTTCAAGCACAGCAACACACATCACTAGCATCATCATCATCAAAGCCACATCAAAACTCTTCCAAAACCAAGAAGAAATCACACAAGATCAAGAAGAAGCAAAGGGAAAGCAAGAAGAACGTAGGCAAGGCTGGAGTGGAATAGGAAGTGAAGTGAAACCCTTGCTCAGCAAGGTATGAAGTAAGGGAAAGGTAAAGCACGGGTCAAGGGAGTCAACAAAACCGGCTGTAGCCGCCGGAAACCGCAGGGGCGGAAACCCGCAGGAGCGGCAATCATGCCCGCGGGTGCGGAAAGGCTAAACTCGGCCAAAGCCAATCTCGGCCAAAGCCAATCTCGACTAAGGTCAAGTCTCGGTCCGAAAGACTAAGGCTCTTACATCTTGATTGTACCTCACAATGAAGTCTATACTATTTTCAAGTTTTGTATTGAACCAATGAATGAAGATCACAAGTACTTAATTGTTTCACTATTTTTCATTGTAAATTCATTTGACCATGTTATGGATACAACGTCCCCCATTGGCCAAATCTCTTGAAGTTAGTTTAGCATTTGTCTTGACAGTGATGGGTTCGATTCAACATCTTCCTTTAGAAAAAACAATTTTAAAAAATGGAAGTTGTCTAAATAAAAGCCACAAAAACCTTTGTTTTTTTATTCATATAATTTTTTTAAAAAATTAATCAAATTAAATTCCTAGAAATCAATCAAATCATAATACGTCAAATATCTTAGTTTTGTTTTTAATCTGGTAAAAATAACCGCAAGATATCTTAGTTTTTCTTTTATTCTATTTTTTTTGTCGCGTGATCTCTCTATTGATTATGATTTGGAAAAAACATCCGTTAAATTCGATATTTTTTTTAATTACCTTATTAAGATTATATATTTTTAATAAGTATTTTGATTTTTATTGAAATGTTAAGTAACGAAATCCTAATGTTTCAAAATTAACAAATAAATTGTAATTAAGATAATACTTTTAAAAATCCTAATTTAGATTATACTTTTAAAAATCCTAATGTTGTTATTCCGATTTCAATATATATTTAATCTCTAAGACTTACAAATTAATTTTAAAAATTTTCAAGTATGGTTGGTTAACGATTTCCATAGGTACTTTTTATGAGAGAGTTTGTTAAAAATATCTCACGGTATATTTAAAATTTTACCTAAATAAAGTTATATTTGTTGAAGTATTTTATACGACTCCAACTTCATATACAACGTTGTTTAGATATTGCCTTATCTAAATCTTGATTCATATGCAAAGGTGTTTAGATATTGCCTCATCTAACTCTTGATTTGTGTTTATCATTGTAATCTGAATTAAATAATTATAATTCATTCATAAAAATATATATCTCCGGTCTACATAATGTTGTTCTTATGATAGAAATCATTTCTCCTGCCTTCTCCCAGATTTATGTATACTTTTGCTGCAAAGGTTAGTTTTTATTTTTTGTACGATCAATTTTAATTTGTGCCCTTATTAAGAGATTTTATTATAGAAAACATTCTAGGTGGCAATTGGATATATTTGATCAGTTTCTTATCGCTCATGATTTTTGTAGGTGGAAATTTATGGATTGTCCGTTGTTCGGCAGTTGTTTATACATGTTTCTTAGTTTTGAATGCTTTCACGTAAATTACTTATGGTCATGTGCTATATCATACATTCCCTTTTGGTTATTGGAATCAACTTTCAATGTTTTTTTTCTTTCTAATATTAGTGTTCGCATTTGTTCTGTTTTATGAGAACTTGTGAGGGCTCTTCAAGGATGGTATGGGAGGAGTGTAGAGAGACGTGTTTAGATAATGTTAACACAATCGGAAAATACCGTGCAATTTGTACATGCATCATTTAAACCCCCAATTTTGAGTTGGGATGATGTTGGATGCACCGTTTGTATCTTGCAGTTTTGTCGATGAAGAAGAAAAGAAATTTTGAATCTCGGTCAAAAAGAAATTTGATGATATGAATAAAAATTAAGGAGTATAATAAATCATATAAAATTAGGGACTTTCATCTACTATATCTTTTTCAAGAGTAAACTACGCAAAACTACCACTTATATTACATGTTTTTCACATAACCACCCTTGTAATAAAATTGTTAACAAATCAACATCACGTTGAGATTCAGTTACATTCCCGTTAGTTTAGTGGGGCCTTTCAGTAATAAATATATTATATATGAAACAAAGTATTAAATTAAAACCCACAATAATACTTTTAAGTTGATTTTTTTTCTTAAATTAAAAACAAACTAAATCCTCAAATAAAAAACAACCCCTAAATCAAAGCTTCAAGATAAATTAAAAATAAAGGGTGGTTAGTGACTTAAAAAATTTATTATAAGGATGGTTAAATAAAAATTAAAAATTAAAGGGTGCTTAGCGACTTACAAAAATAAAAATTAATATACCTTTAACTGATTTAGAATGAAGGGATTATATATGAACAAAGGAGAAAAGTTTAAGGACTTTAATGGAGCAAGAAAAATGTTAGAGACTTATCTGAACATATTTAAAAGGTCAAGAACTTTCAATGAATTTTACCCTAAAAATTAAGAATTTTAATAAATTATACAAAAAGTTAGGGACCTATTTAAACTTTATTTAAAAAATGAAGGACCACTGATGAAATTTAGCCCTTCTCATAATTAACGTAATATATATCATAAACCGTGTTGAAAATAATGTGTTGATGAATGATGAGAACCATTAATCAATTTGTTGCCTTATGCAATGATGGTAGATTTAATAGTAACTAAGTTTATGCATATTGTAATTATAATATTGTTTTTATTGCGGTTATACTATAGTTAAATTGTTATTTTAATATTTATTAATTTATTTGTTATATTCACAGATGTTGTTCCTTGAGTTTCATAGTGAATTCAAATTTTATGATTGCTTTGCGGTTTGTTAGGATCAACGGACATCCATAATGAGTGAAGGTGATTTTCTGAGTAAAACATATTTTCTTAAAATTAGGTGCAATGTTTTTATATTTCCTTAACAACATATAATATATTCGGATGGATATGTGAATATTGTTGTAGGTATTTTTTAAAATAAATTTTCTCAGCAACTTATAAAACTCAAAAAAATTGAATTTATATATAGGTAATAATTTATATATTATTTGTTTTAAAAATTTAACTCACATTATCGGCACACATAAAATATCATATAGTTCAAAAAATATTTTCTTACAAATACCCGTGCACGGCACGGGTCCTAAACTAGTTAAATTAAAAATTAAACACTAAAATTTATAAATAAAATAAAAAAATTATATTAAAGTCTTTGTACTGTAAATTAGGGTTACCGTTATATATATTTTTTATTTAGATAATAATTAAATTAATTATATATATTTAGTTTGTTTTATTAATAAATTGTCAAATAAATTAGATAGAGATTGATGACTTATTGTATTTGAAATTATATTTTATTAATTAAATTAGCTTGAATAAAAGTGAATTTAATAATAAATTTTTCTTAATATCCATCTAAATATATGTAAATTTTTTCTTAAAGTGAAAATATACAACAAGAAAGTTTGTTTTGTATATTAGTTTTAAACTTGTATTTTGTAAATAAATTGTCAAATAAAATAAATTGATGGTTGTTAAACTAGTACATATATAAATATTATATTGAGTTCATTGTATTAATTAAGAGTTAATGTATAAAAACAAAAATGAATTTATTTTTCAACTCGAACCCCACACTCCAATTGCCTCCTTCCCTCTATCTATCAAATGAGATAGCAGGGCACCATGAATCATATCCGCCTAAGGAAAAATAATCTTACTGGAAGTAGGGGCACAATCCCCCATTACCCTATCCACCAGTGACGGTGAAGGTGTAATGTATATTATGTATTCAACTTCACCACGTTGTATCTTAAAGTGCAATTAAAGTTAACAATCATAAGTAGCCGCGGGGGAGAGGGAGGGAGGCATGGTGGAAAATGACACAAAAAAAGCAAAGAAAAACAATTAAAAAGTTGTTTGCAAAAGATTTGGAAAAACGCTACACTTGACCGTTTACACTCTCCAAGAGATGGTCGATCCTAGTTTATTTGAAGTTTACTCAAATATTTATTCTCATCCCAATCATACGTAGATATTAATTCTATCAGCCTCAAATATCACATATTGTTAAAGTTAATATGTAAACCTACAAGATCATCTAAAACTATAGCATTCAAATAAGGATTAGTGCGACACATATGAAAGAAACAACCCGTTATTTCAATATGTGGTTAAATTCCTCTCACAAAAGACACTTGCAACCGCTTGTGTCGATCATGTTTGCTACTAAAAAAGGAATTTGAACCCTGAATTGACGATTCCTAGCGATTTGTAAAAGACCAAACTACCTAAGTGATCAATCAAGTGTAGAAGGTGAGATTCAAACAAGCGTTAGAAACAAGGAAATTAACACAAAATATACATGAGATTAAACTTTAAATAATAGAAAATTTACAACCAAACTCTTGTATGAGAGCTTCGACAATCAAGTGTAGCTACGGAATTTAACTCTCCATGAAGAGTTTTGAACATAATAAACAAAGGAAGAAGAAGTGATTTGGTGATGAGATGATTCTAAAGCAAGCCTAGCACCGCTATTCAAAGCATTAAAAAGGGGAATATAAAGGGTTACAAATTGTCACACTAATGAGCAATAAAGCTCACGGTTGAAACCGTCTTGACTTATATCTATATATATACTATTAAAATTGCTTATATTTTAGCCATGTTTCAACTCTTAATGCCGTCCACGTCAGTAATTTTTTATTTTTTTTAGAGCAATGTCACTCTAATATTATAAAATTATCACTACTAACAAATTACAAAATTGTCATTTTTTTATCTTATTTATTTAGATTGTTACGATTTTTTTGACACCCAAATCTTCATTAAAGTTTATATTTTAAAATATTTAATTTAAATAGATGATTTAAATTAATCTATAGCAATAATTTATATAAAAAATTCTATAATTTAAATTATAAATTTTATAATTAACAACTAATCGCTCTATAATATATATTATTTTAAAGAACAAATCCGCATAAAATGCTGACAATAACTAATTAACCATAGATCCTAACAAGGGGCATCGTAGTCAACAATTAAGCTTGGATCAAGTCGATATGTATACCATGGTGCTTGTCAACGGGTTAATTAGTCTTTGACCCATTACGTGGTGGTCTAAAATGTTACAAGAATGAGCAATTATATGACTTTGATTTCATGGTGACTCACACTTATAGAGTTTTCGCCTTAATTGTGTATATCCCTTAATCTTGTCACAGATACCTAGCCGTCAAGATACTAATGGCTTTTAGATTCACAAATGGGATTAGGAAATAGATGTCAATGAGTCAATGACCTCTCCTTAAAGGCAAAGTTGGCAAGTTGCTTAGTTTTTCCCATCGGAAGGTTAAACAACTTTTGGCCGAAGAAAATCCTAGGAAAAAATCACAACGCTCATATGACCCTATCACATATCCATATTTACATTAAATTTCCAAACATCCATAATCAAAAACATCTAAATTTTTTTAGGTTATTTGTCAATTTTTTCTCTTCTGATTTGACTATCGTGATTTATTTTATAAATACATAAACATAACTATATAAGCATATTATTAAGGCAAAATGGTGATAAATAATACTAAATTGGGGTGGTTGCGTTCGCTGACACGAATTTTCAAGAACTCGAATAAAGCATAAATTTTAGGGTGGTTGCGTTTTTTAGCACAAGTCTGATTCCTGTGAAATTTCCAGATTATTTTGCTGACGTGGCGCCAAAAAAAGGTGATTTGGCTTTCTTTTTTTTTTTTTTTTTCTTCTTTTTACCCCTATGTGTATTAACTTTTTCTAACTAAAAAATAATATAATAAATTTAAAAAAAAATTCTTTTTAGTCCACTACCTAAATATTTATTTTTTTTAACGAAAATGTTTTAAATTTTTTTTTATAAATCTATTTAAATTACTAAAACAAAGTACATTAATGCCACTTGTCAAACAACTAGAGATGCCACCTCAATTTTTTCTTAAATATTTACAAAAATATCATTGTTTTATAATAATTTAAGAAAATAATTAATCTCATCCAACCCCATATTTAAATACGGAGCTTCTAAGTGCACGGCGGAGAAAATTAACAAATGCACGACGTTTACGGTATCCGGACTCGTCACGGTTCCGAAAACCGTAACCGTGCTAAATTTCCCATGGTCACGGTTTCCGGAACCGTGACAGGTCCGGAAACCGTAACCGTTGAAAATGAAAACCCTACAAATTTTTACTAATATAGGGGGAAAAAAATCCCACGGTCACGGATCCCGTGACCGTGTCAGGATAAAAAAATAAAAAAAATCCATTTTCTACTACGGTCACGGTTTCCGGAACCGGGACAGTTTCGGAAACCGTAAACGTCGTGTATTTGTGAATTCTTCCGCCGTGCCTTTAAAATCGCTCTTTAAATATGTAATTCAAATCATTATTTTGTAAATCGGGTAAAAAAAAAACCTAAATACAATTACTTAACATTATTTATTTTCTAAAATTATCTAAGTTTAATACTTATGTTTCTTAAAATAAAATATATTTTCTGAAAACATTACTTAACAAACTAATAGACTTTATAGTCGAGAAAAATTAGTACAATTAATCATACCAACAATAAATGACTATAATCGGGAATATATATATATATATATATATATATATATATATATATATATATATATATATATATATATATATATATATATATATATATATATATATAGGGTCAGGATCCGGTGGGAACCTTTCTTAGAGTAGGGAGTAGGAACTCCAAACATCCGTCAGATCAAATATTGAACGTCTATGATGGAATGACCATATTAAGCTTAAATAGGTGAGTTTTATTGGATTGTTCATATTTAATTCACTAGCATATAATATAGCGTTAAAATTGGAAAGAATATATATTACTTTTGAGTAACAAATCTCCAAATTTATTTTAACAAAATATAAACGGTTGGTTTTATCATCACGAACGTTAAATTATATATCTGATGATCGTTAAAATATAACCAATCGGTCGTTATGTATCAACTAGTCGTTAGGTATTAAAATTATGTTCGTTAACTTGTTAGGTCGTTAACATTATGGTCGAAATTAGTGGGCTATTACGGTCGTTAATTTGTTAGTTTGTTATAGTTTTAGGTCGTTAATTTGTTAGGTCATTAAAATTACGGTCGTTAACTAGATTAATAAAGTTTCGCTGGCGGTTAAATATGTTTTAGGTCGTTAATTTGTTAAACCGTTAAAATTACGGTCGTTAATTTGTTAGGTCATTATAATTTTAGGTCGTTAATTTGTTACGTCATTAAAATTACGGTCGTAACTAGATTAATAAAGTTTTGCCGGTGGTTAAATATGTTTTAGGTCGTTAATTTGTTAAGCCGTTAAAATTACGGTCGTTAATTTGTTAGGTCATTATAATATTAGGTCGTTAATTTGTTAGGTCACTAAAATTACGGTCGTTAACTAGATTATTAAAGTTTCGCCCCCGGTTAAAATTACGGTCGTTAATTTGTTAGGTCATTATAATTTTTTAATGATTTAACGATCGTTATATTTTTTAGTTTGGTTTAAGTAGGTGATGAGATGAAACGATTGTGAATATTGAATATATCATATTTTTAACTTAATTGGTATACTATTACACATCTAATTTAGGCAATATAATATCTTGATCAATAATTATTTCAATATTACCAAATACAATTGTTAGTCAGGGACGCTCACACAAAACAATCATACGAACGGTAGAGGTTCCTACTCCCTACTCTAAGAAAGGTTCCTACATGATCCTAATTCTATATATATATAGACACACACTACAAATACCAAATATACACAAAATAAAGTATACAAGGAAATCATCTAATACTCTAATCTTAACATGTTGTACATGGCTTTCAACTAATCTAATAATCACCCTCATGGTAATCTAACAATTATTAAACATTACCGATATACACATTCTTACAATTATCCTCATACTAATCTAACAATTATTAAACATTATGATATCCTCGTACTAATTAACCTGTCGCGGGATACTAATGTGCGAGATCACGCTAGCTCGAATGGCAAAGATAAAAAAAAAACTTATTAAGTTCGTAATATGGTTGTTGCTCATGTAGATAGGAAGAAGAAAAAAATGAAACTGTTAAATTGAACATACCTTCTCGAATAAAAGTAGACAAAAGAAATTTGGCCACTGCTCAATGGAAGAAGGATATTTGGTTGTCTGCTCAACCGAAGAAGGAAAAGAATAGGTTCAATGGAAGAAGATGAATTGACTGGCCCTTTTATCAAGTGTATAAATTTGTCACAAAACACTCAATGAAAGACGCCATATAACCCCAAGTATAAAGTCGTGTCAATGCAAATATATAACTAACTAGTCAAGATTATCTCTCAATAGACTATGCTATCCTTATCCTATTCTAAGAAGCCATCTAGGTGAAAAACAAGTGTGTTAAATGAAATAAAATAGGTGTGATCAAATGATCATCCAAATCGCTTCAAGAGTGGAATGAACCTAGACTAATCGAGTGGGCTTGGGTAACTACAGTCGAGTTCCCAAACAACTTTAATCGATCGAAATTCCTGTAGATTTTGACTTGATCGAGTAAAAAATAGTGTATGCAAGGTTGTGAATTCACATAAGGAAACAACTAGGGGGCTGGAGACTTATTCTCTCAATCCTTGCTAATTCAATGTCAAAACATGTTACAATTCCATTGAGTGAAAACTATTTGCTCAAGTGCTCAAGTAAATGATGACTAAACAGTAATATGCATATTTAGGTAAATGTAAATCTAAGCACGAGTCAATCAGACATCAAGTGTCACATGGTGTTTGTTATTTACAAGATGTGAGTCAACAATGGTTTCTACTAGAGTTCAATCCAAGATAAACAAGCCGCACATGGTATTTGTTGTTGGCGAGCTTAAAATAATTTGATCTAGTATGGATTTACACTTTACAAGTTAGCAATCAATCAAACCTCACATGGTGTTTTCTATTGGTTTAATTGAAGTACTCAATCTAGCAATATAGGTGTCTAACATGCATCACTAGATTATGGAATTACTTATTATTCTCATCCATACTAGCCGGCCAATTATCAACACATAGAAGCATGTTTTATAACTAAACAAAGTGCATAAAGGAGCAATCTAAACATAGTTTAGCATCCGACTTTCATATTGGCTTAAACATGGATTGTAGTGTTTTAATTGGTTTCGTCTCTCCTATATGCTTACTAAATTGCTTTGATACTCACATAATTTTAGGCATTATAACAAATCCGAACACTACATAGCTTTGGATTGAGATTTTCACCCCAATCACCTAGTAAAAGACTACTCACTCATGATGAGTGAAGATGCAATCATCTTAAAAACACAAATCAGATCCATATAATCAAGGAAGGGAAGAAATGATGAATATCAGTCAAAGAACTAAGAGAAACGTAGTTACCAGACAAATATTAGGGGGTTGCAATCTATCCAACTCGATTCAAACACCAATTCGATTGAATATCTTCATGAACAAACTTTGAAATTCAAACTAAACTAAGGAGTCAAAGCTCCGATCTAAGAGAGTGTTTAAGATAATAGGACTGTGAAGTGGTGAATTGGTATCCAATACAAAGAACTAAGACCTTTATATAGGCTAAACTCAGCTCCAATTCGGCACGGATCGCCAACCTCACCAAAGGAATCTTTCCTTGTAACCGTCGTCACGTGGCCGAGTTGGTTGTAACGGCCGTACTCATCATACGAGTCGACCCCAGATCTACTCGATTGACGTTGAAAGGTAAGTCGGTGAATGGGTCTCTTCTTCAGGCGAGTTAGAAGCTGCGCTCGATTGACACATGAGCGGCGTGACATGTCTTCAGCCTGACACACTTGGCGCTCGAGTCACTTGTTCATCTTCAATCGAGCGACTTTCGGTGGCCGAGTGGCTTCATGTCTCTACTTCATTCCTTTTCTTTCAGAGCCTAAGTCATCATGTTCGAGTCTAGTCCTCATTCTTTGTGCGAGTGAAGGGGAGCCTTCAGTTGAGCTTGCATAGGCACTCGACCTCTTGACTTGAATCTCCCTAGTGATGTTTGCTTTCCTCTTGTATGCTCTAGCCTTCTTAATGCATAGCTCCAAGGCTTTCTTTGTTGCTTCCTTCCTTGCTTCCAAGTTTGATGATGAAGTTGTTGCTTCCTTGTGCCTTAGATATGATCATTTATGCTTCAATATGCCTAAAATCAGCTAAGTACAAGAGACAAATGGGAGTAGACATTCTTTAATGCAAATAAGCTCTAGCAAAGATGTAAATGCCTAAACCCATGCAAAACTACTAAAAACACATGAAAAAAACACTATAAAAGATAGCATAAAAAACATGCTATCAAAATACCCCATACTAAAACCTTTGCTAGTCCCCAAGTAAACTTTTAAGCACAAAGTAAAAACAAAGAAAGAAAATCTTTATGGAGCATGTTTCGGTTTATTGGATCACTTTTCAGTTTATTCATTGCCATGGCAAGGCATCTTAGACATGTATAAATATAAACATTATAGAAATCAACAAATAAGAAGACATGTCACAAAATCAACCATAAAACCTATAGTCAAGAATCCTAAGTTTTTCAACTTATTCATGCTACTTCAAGGTTTTATATGATGCTTGCATATGACTTGTATTCGGAAAATAAAGAGATCCACTATCCCCACTCCTCTTTAACCTTGGAGGTGAAATCCTAGCAAGAAATATTCAGAAAATTAGTAGAGAAAACCCACGATCAATTGGTTTCCCCATAACAAAATACGGGTCAATAACCCCATACTTAATATTTGTAGATGATATCATTATTTTCACTAATGCTACAACTGATGCAAGCAACAAAATCTTGTCGGTCCTGAATGACTACTGCGAAACTTTGGGCCAAGTAATAATGATGGAGGGCCATTACATGAGCCATCGTTTGACTCACCTCCTTCCCAAAGGAACCAAGGACCTATCATGTAACACCCCAAATCCGTAGGACTCGATGTGCTACTGGGCTAGGATCTCACAATGGATCCTGACCCTAGCTTGACAACAATTTCACTGAATCTTACAACAAGGCACCGATAGATTAAATGCAAAACATCAAACTGATATAAAAGTATCAAAAGGTTTATACAACGTGCTGCTGAGTACAAACAAAACATAAATATATACATGGTCAAAAGATCTCATATCCCACAAGAACGACCCAGTGTACGGAACCCTCATCAGATCACCCACTCAGGATCACTCTGCAGTTCTCCTAACCTGCAAGGGATCTACAACACGGTATAAAACCGTTAGCTAACCATACACATATATGAGATGATAAGCATAAGCACAATCACACATCAAGGAATAATAACACATCATCATGCTTTCACACATTTACCCGGTTTATTATCTTTATAAAGTCCAATCACTCAAATGTATATATATATATATATATATATATATATATATATATATGAACATATGTGACACGAGGAATATAACCCTCGCCTCTGGGTGCTCATGGCAGCTGGAGTGGTCCTTGGTCACACCCACCCGTGTACCCTGAGGAAATGGGGAGTGACCAACCGTTTACCAAGTCTGACCCAACCACAGAGAACCGCGCAGGCTCCAAAAGGATGAAAGCGACAGTTGTCAAGCCCTACAATGGGCAATCACTATACCATAGGTCGGTAATTATCATAACTCATGCTATAAAGCAGATAACACACACACTACTCATGCACACATCCAATATAAGGATGGTAGCTAAGTAAGTCCTATGGACTTACCTCAACCTCAGTAGTAGTCTCAACCACGATCTCAAACACGGTCCACTCCAATATGGAGGACAACACTGCCTAATAACAAGACACAACAATATATCAACTAATATCCATCAAAGGGGTCACACCTAGACCCAAGGGATCCATAAGGATTATACTCTAACTCATAAACCTCAAAGCCATAACCGGCATAAACAATATCACACTCATCATCATTCTAACCTCATACGCGTACCTAGCATGCTACTAACCCGCTCATACTAGGAAAGGAAAGGATGTACCTAACTCTAGGTAGACCCAGGACAAGACGCATTTGCGTGACAAGAGAGACGCAGGGGCGGAGCAAGGCAACCTGCAGGCGCGGCAAGGCTCAGCCGCAGGCGCGGTAACAGTGGCCGCAGGCACGACGCAAGAACGGCGCAGGTGCTGTGACACAGCTTCCGCAGGGGCAGCGGCTTCAAGGTGCGGGGGCGGCAACGGTGCAGAATGTGATTCCGCGACTCTTCTTCAACTCTTCACATGATCAAATCACCTCTTCTCTCATCCAAAACCAAGCACATACATATACATACACATTCCAACATTAATTTATATCCAATTCATCTAATCCCAAGCTAAGGGAGATGAAATCAAAGAAGAAGAGAAGTAGAAGAAGAAGAAGACTTACTACACTTGTGGTCCTAGGCTGCACAAAAGATCAACACCCAACACAGCTAGCTCTCAAGCTCAGCACAACATCCAACATCATCAACATCATCAACATCATCATCCTCACAATCAAAACACTTCCAAACTCAAGAACACTCACACACAAGATCAAGGAGAAGGAAGAAGAAGCAAGAAGGACGTAGGAGGTCTGGAACGGGAAATGAAGGTGAAACCCTTGCTCAGCAAGGTAAGAAGAAAGTAAGGAAAAGAGGGTAAAGCACGGTCAAGAGGTCAACAAAACCGGCTGCAGCCGCAAGAAACCGCGGGGGCAGTTCCCTGGGCCGCGGGAGCGGGAACCCGCTGGGGCGGCACACAAGCCCGCGGGGGCGGCTAAGGTAAAATCTCGGCTAAGGCAAACTAGGTCCAAAAGACTAAGGCTATTACATCTCACCCCCCTAAAAACAAGTTTCGTCCCGAAACTTGTGAAGTCCTGAAACCACTCGGACTCAAAAGCCGAGGTACAACTCTCTCTATAACCTCAAACATAAGCATGGAGGAAATCATCAACTCCAGCAACAAAACACTATCCAAGTCATAGAGGAAAACCATCTCTAGCCAAATCATAAACACATCACAAGGCATAGAGGAATCACATCTCTAGCTGTATCATACTCATAACAGAAAGGCATGGAGGAAAAACATCTCCATCAACACTATGTCCATCAAAATAGCATGGAGGAATAACCATCTCCAACTGAATCCTAAACGCATCACAATAGCATGGAGGAAAGAGCCATCTCCAACTATAAACAATAATCATACTAGCACAACAAGATCTAATAAGATCATATATCACATCAAAGCTAGTATGAAATAAACACATCATAGCATATAAACATATAAGTACATAATACTCACCAAGATAGTACTAAGATCTACTCGATGATCCTACTAGTGCACCTATCTCGGCATAGAACTCTGGATAGTTCCTCTGGATACTATCTTCAGTCTCCCATGTAGCCTCATCAGGTCCTCGTCTCGACCACTGTATCCTCAGCATAGGAATGTCCTTCGAACGCAGGCGTCTTATACCTCGTTCTAGGACTGCAATAGGGTGCTCAACAAAAGTGTGGTCCGGCTCGACCATCAAATCATCATAACTCACGATGTGTCTCGGATCTAGTATGTACTCCCTCAGCTGAGACACTGAAATACAGGGTGAACACACTCTAATCTCGGAGGCAAAGCCAATCTGTATGCTTCGCTCCCAACCCGATCCAGAATCTCGAATGGTCCGACATATCGGGGGCTCAACTTCCCCTTAATACCAAAACGCCTAACACCTCATGTCGGAGACAATCTCAGCCACACCTGGGCTCCAACTCTGAACTCTAGAGGTCTATGCTTCCTATCAGCATATGACTTCTGACGGCTATGCGCAGTCAGCATCCGCTCTCTAATCAGTGCTACTCGAGCCACATCATCCTGAATCTGATCAGGTGTCAAACCACTAACACTGCTCTGCTCATCCCAGCATAACAGGGTACGACATCTCTGTCCATACAGTGCCTCATATGGGGCCATCCCAATAGATTCATGCCAACTGTTGTTGTATGAGAACTCAACTAGTGGGAGATGATCCGTCCACACTTATCCCCAATCCAACATACAAGCTCGCAAGATATCCTCCAGGGTCTGAATGGTCCTCTCGGACTGACCATCTGTCTGAGGATGGAACGCAGTCGTGAAGTGCAAACTCGTCCCCAGGGCAGTCTGAATCTGCTGCCAGAACCTCGAGGCAAATCGCCCATCTCTGTCTGAGACGATCGTCCTCGGCATTCCATGGAGTCTCACTATCTGCCTAGTGTACTCCTCAACTAATCTGCTCACTGGCCACGTTTCCCGAATAGGGATAAAACGTGCCGTCTTTGTCAATCTGTCCACTATAACCCATATAGCATCAAAACAACGGCTTAGTCTCAGCCCAGTCACAAAATCCATGGTGACATCCTCTCTCTTGATCCTCATCAAGGTCGGGCAGGTCTCCTGCTTTTGTTGAATCTCGCTCAACATATTAGGAAGAACCTCTAAAGTACTCAACCGGGCATCCTCATCAAGAAACTGGATGTCCAACTCTAACCAGATCAAATCCTTCTGTAACTGCTGCTGAACGGTCAGCCTCGCAATCGCCTGCTCTCGAGGCGTCTTCCTACTCAGGGCATCGGCGACAACGTTCGCCTTCCCCGGATGATACAAAATCTCCAGATCGAAGTCCTTGATCAGCTCAAGCCACCTACGCTGGCGGTTATTCAATTCCCGCTGCGTGAAAATGTACTTCAAACTCTTATAGTCTGTGAAGATCTGACATGTAGCACCATACAAGTAATGTCTCCAGATCTTTAGTGCATGAACTACCGTTGCCAACTCCAGATCATGAGTCGGGTAGTTCTCCTCATACGTCTTCGGCTGTCGAGACACATAAGCAATCACTCTGCCCCGCTGCATCAATACACATCCCAAGCCTAGCTTGGATGCATCACTGTATACCACACAATCCTCTGTACCCTCTGACTGTGCCAAAATAGGAGCAGAAGTCAGACGTCTCTTCAGCTCCTCAAAACTCTGCATACACTGAGCAGACCATACAAATCTAGTAGTCTTCCTCAGTAGACTCGTCAGTGGACGGGCAATCACAGAAAATCCCTCCACAAAGCGTCTGTAATAACCGGCTAGGCCAAGGAACCTACGTACTTCCTTGACGTTCGTCGGTGTAGTCCAAGCTGCTATTGCCTCAATCTTGGCCGGATCCACCTTGATGCCTTCAGCTGATACAACATGACCCAGGAATGCTACCTCTGGCATCCAGAACTCACACTTAGAGAACTTATCATAAAGTTTTCTATCCGCAAAACGTGTAATATAGTCCTCAGTTGTCCTGCATGCTCCTCTCTACTGCGAGAGTACACTAAAATATCATCAATGAAAACCACCACAAACTGATCCAGGAAGTCGATGAAGATGCTGTTCATCAACTCCATAAAGAATGTTGGGGCATTCGTAAGCCCAAATGGCATCACTACAAACTCGTAGTGTCCATATCTGGTCCGAAATGTTGTCCTGTGCACATCCTGCTCTCTCACCCTCAGCTGGTGATACCTTGAACGCAGGTCAATCTTGGAAAACACAGTCGCTCCCTGAAGCTGATCCAACAAGTCATCAATACGAGGCAATGGATACTTGTTCTTGATGGTCACCTTGTTCAGCTCTCTGTAATCTATACACAATCTCAACGATCCGTCCTTCTTCCGTACGAAGAGGACAAGTGCTCCCCAGGGGGACACGCTAGGGCGAATGAAGCCCTTCTCAGCCAACTCCTCAAGTTGCTTCTTTAGCTCCAGCATCTCGACAGGCGCCATCCGGTATGGGGCCTTCGAGATCGGTCTCGTACCAGGCTCTAACTCAATACTGCAGTCCACACTCCTCTGAGGCGGCAAACTAGACGGCTCAGCAAACACATCTGCAAAATTACAGACAACTAGGATATCCTTTAATCCTGGACTCTCCCCCTCCTTCATGGCATAACACCAGAAGGCCTCACAACCCTGTGCAATCAATCTAGCTGCCCGTATAGTGCTGATAACTGTGCCTGTCTTTCCAAGGTCCCAACCTCGGAAAACCTCTATCTGGCCTAACTCGGTAGAGAGGGTAACGGTCCTCCTACCTACATCTAGGACTGCAGAGTGTCTATCCATCTAGTCCATACCTAAAATGACTTCTTCATGCTCTAATGGCATGACAAAGAAGTCAACTAGTAACACACGGGTCCCTACAGAAATGGGACAACCGTGAATCTCACGGGTACCTCTGACCCTACCACCATCGGGTAACCCTATAATAAAGGGCATCCCCTCAACTATATCTAAACCAAGACGCTCTACACATGCATCAGAAATAAAAGAGTGCGTAGCACCAGTATCAAATAAAACTCTAACAGGTAAACCATGAATTTGAATGGTACCTGTAGCAGTCGGTGTAGCTGGCTCCTCTGCACTCCTCATCTCAAAAACTCGACCCTGTGGTCCTCTGGTATTGGTGGTACTCCCACCACGACCTCTGCCTCTACCCAACCCAGGAGCAGATCCCTGAGTGGTAGGACGATCTGGGACTCTCTGTTGTCCCTGTGTCTACTGTTGTTGCTGCTGAGGTGGCCTCTGTCCACCCCCAACTATACTGGTATGAGAAGAACCCTGCTGTGATGATGCTCCGCCCTGTCGGCAGAATACATCTCTATGACCTGGTCTGTCACAAGTGTAGCACATCACTATCTCCCTCGGACACTCTGGTCGCCTATGTCCATACTTACCACAGTTGTGGCACTGTCGCCCCTTATCTGTAACTGGTGTAGAGAAGGGATGACTCTGGCGACTCTAACCTTGCCCTGCACTAGCAACTCCACCAGTATCCTGCTGAGATGAAACTTCACCCTTTCTACAGAAAACAGCTCTGTGGCCTCGTCCGCCACAAGTGAAGCAAGTCACTATCTTCCTTGGGCACGCTGGCCGCAAATGTCCAAATTCCTCACAGTTATAACATCGTCGACCTGTAACTGCAACCTGTGTAGATGCGGAATAACTCGAACATCTCTGGTTTCGTTCAGAACCAACGACTCCTCCTGAACCACTGGTCTGCCCAGTCCGCTGTCTCTTCCCAGACCTTCTATGCTCCTCTGAAACTCGAGGAATCTCAGCAACATGTGCCGGTACAACTGGAACCTGAGTAATTCTATGAAGCCCTTCAAACGATTCCCCATGTGCTAGCAGATCCAGGGTACATCTACCCACTCTAGCAGCCTCCTCCACTTGTCTGATGTATGCGCGGAAATCTGGTCCCCTCATAATGAAATAACCCGAGTCATCAGACTAGACTTGCGGTGGTGTATGTCTCCCAGCTATACCGTTCCCAGTCTCAGGAACGACATTCTCAGCAACCTCATGAATCTCCTCCGCTGCAGGTGGATCAACAACGGGAATCTGACTCTGTCCTACCTCTACTGGAGGAAGAGGGGATCTACCCCTACCTCGTCCATCTGCAGATACAGCTCTAGTCTGAGCCATCTGCAGAACAAGTAAACTTAACCTATCAGGCTATATATATATGCCATATGTTGATATATCTCAAATCAATCACAACAAAATATCTATATATATCTATACTGTCGAGATCTTTAGAGGGGCGATGACTCACGTACTCGATATCCCAAAACATTTGTACTCATTTCAAAACCAAAATCTTTTGAAAAGTCATACCCCTTTTGGGTTCTGTTTATTTATCTATTCGACCTTTATCGCAGATTACTAGTGCCATTGTTGTCAACCTGGGCTCTGATACCAACTTTGTAACACCCCAAATCCGTAGGACTCGAGGTGCTACTGGGCTAGGATCTAACAATGGATTCTGACCCTAGTCTGACAACAAGTTCACTGAATCTTAAACACAAGGCACCGACAAATTAAATACAAAACATCAAACTGATATAAAAGTATCAAAGGGTTTATACAACGTGCTGCTGAGTACAAAAAAAACATAAATATATACATGGTCAAAAGATCCCATATCCCACGAGAACAACCTAGTGTACGGAGCCCTCAGCAGATCACCCACTAAGGATCACTCTGCAGTTCTCCTAACCTGCAAGGGATCTAAACACGGTATAAAACCGTTAGCTAACCATACACATATATGATATGATAAGCATAAGCACAATCACACATCAAGGAATAATAACACATCATCATGCTTTCACACATTTACCCGGTTTATTATCTTTATAAAGTCCAATCACTCAAACGTATATATATATATATATGGACATATGTGACACGAGGAATATAACCCTCACCTCTGGGTGCTCATGGCAGCTAGAGTGGTCCCTGGTCACACCCACCCGTGTACCCTGAGGAAATGGGGAGTGGCCAACCGTTTACCAAGTCTGACCCAACCACAAAGAACCGCCCAGACTCCAAAGGGATGAAAGGGACAACTGTCAAGCCCTTCAATGGGCAATCACTATACCATAAGTCGGTAATTATCATAACTCATGCTATAAAGCAGATAACACACACACTACTCATGCACACATCCAATATAAGGATGGTAGTTAAGTAAGTCTTATGAACTTACCTCAACCTCAGTAGTAGTCTCAACCATGATCTCAAACATGGTCCACTCCAATATGGAGGACAACACTGCCTAATAACAAGGCACAACAATATATCAAGTAATATCCATCAAAGGGGTCAAACCTAGACCCAAGGGATCCACAAGGATCATACTCTAACTCATAAACCTCAAAGCCATAACCGGCATAAACAATATCACACTCATCATCATTCTAACCTCATTCGCGTACCTAGCATGCTACTAACCCGCTCATACTAGGAAAGGAAAGGATCTACCTAACTCTAGGTAGACCCGGGACAAGACGCTCCTGCGTGACAAGAGAGACGCACGGGCGAAGCAAGGCAACCCGCAGACACGGCAAGGCTCAGACGCAGGCGCGGTGACGGTGGCCGCAAGCACGGCGCAGGCAAGGCGCAGGCACTGTGACACAGCTTCCGCAGGGCGGCGGCTTCCAGGAGCGGGGGCGGCAACGGTGCAGAATGTGATCTCGCGACTCTTCTTAAACTCTTCACGTGATCAAATCACGTCTTCTCTCATCCAAAACCAAGCACATACATATACATACACATTCCATCATTAATCTATATCCAATTCATCTAATCCTAAGCTAAGGGAGATGGAATCAAAGAAGAAGAGAAGTAGAAGAAGAAGAAGAAGAAGACTTACCACACTTGTGGTCCTAGGCTGCACAGAAGATCAAAACCCAACACAGCTAACTCTCAAGCTCAGTACATCATCCAACATCATTAACATCATCACCCTCACAATCAAAACACTTCCAAACTCAAGAACACTCACACACAAGATCAAGGAGAAGGAAGAAGAAGCAAGAAGGACGTAGGAGGTCTGGAATGGGAAATGAAAGTGAAACCCTTGCTCAACAAGGTAAGAAGAAAGTAAGGAAAAGAGGGTAAAGCACGGTCAAGAGGTCAACAAAACCGGCTGCAGCCGCAAGAAACCGTGGGCGGTTCACTGGGCCGCGGGAGTGGGAACCCGTTGAGGCGGCACACAAGCCCGTAGGGGCGGCTAAGGTAAAATCTCGGCTAAAGCCAAATCTTGGCTAAGGCAAACTCGGTCCAAAAGACTAAGGCTCTTACATATCACAAGATCACGAGCCAAGGAGGTTCAAGAGACTACGTTAAGGGAGTTATTGTTAATGCATGGTAGCTTACAAGCATTATTTAATGTTAATAGGTCATTTATTACTCTCTTAACTATTTCAGGAACCCATGATCAAGATTACTCAGCCATGCAAATGTTGGATCAACGTAGAAAGGAAGCTGAGCTTGGCATGCAAGCTAGCATGCTTGGCGGAATTGAAGAAGCTAGTTAGAGCAAGGAGAAGCAGGCGGAACGGGAAGAAGCAAGCGGGAGCAAGGAGAGGCAGACGGAACAAGGCGTGAACCTTAATCCCCGCCCAGGAACCACGGCGCCAGCGGACACAAACTCTAAACCCCGCTTGGCACTCTCGGTCATGGATCGTCGATCTCGGCCTGAGTCTTCGGAAGTCTCGACCGAGACTCTCAAATCTCGACCGGAATTGTCGGTAGTCTCGGCCGAGATTCTCAAATCTCGCCCGGAATTTTCGGTAGTCTCGGCCGAGATTCACAAATCCCGCCCGGAACACTCGGTCAGAAACTTCCCTCCAGTAGTCTCGGCCGAGGCTCACAAATCCCGGCCGGGACACCCGATCAGAAGTCTTCGTCACCGACCGGCCTCTTCGACATCAATGTCACACCGGCCGGAATGGTTGACCGTCTCGGGGTCTTCTTTATCTAGCTCGGCCGGGATCCGGCACGCCGAATCTCACCGGGCCAAACCATGAACCCGCCCGGCTGAACCCGTCCAACCCGTCGGCCGCCCAATAGGTTGCTTGGAAGAAAGGATCTATTTTTATGGTGATGTTTTGACTAACGGTAATTTTGTTAAGTTGTTAGCTACATTTGTGGGAGCTCTCTTGTAACTCCTTCTGCTTTTTTATTTATTTTCTTTTTGTTTAGAAAAGGGGTGTATATATTCTCCTTAGTTAGTTTTAGTCACACATGTTATTTTTGCTTCATTATTGAACTTTGTATTCTCATTCATAAAATCAATCAGAGAAAGAGAGCTTTGGTTGGCATTGTCGTTGTTTTCCTTGGTTGAGTTTGTTTGTGTCAATCAATCTTGATTGGTGCTTCAAACCTTCACGAGTCCCTCCTTGTGCTAGTTTCGTTGAGAGCTTGTGTAAGGTTGTATTAGGGTTGGGTTAAAGGCATTCACGAGCCGGGGTCTTGACTACTTAGCCAAGGTTCTTCATCCTTGGCTTTTGGTTCTACTCAACGTTTTTCATCTCCATCCTATTCTCACGTCTATCCAACATCCATTTCCATTTCCTATCTGATTTGGGATCATTGTACCTAGATCGGCTAATCCACGGTTCTATTCCCGTATCAGTTGGTATCAGAGCTCAGTTGGTACAATTGATCTTTTGTTGTCCATTAAATTTCTTATCTTCAACATTACTTGACTAATTGTGGATTTGACTTGTGCTTGAAGTGATCAAACAAAGCCAAAGGCTCCTTTGGCCGGCCATCATCTTGAGGAGGGTTGAGTCTCACACAAAAAAAAAACGTACCTTGCCTTACAACAAGGAAATTTCAGTAGTCTCGGCCGAGATTCTCAAATCTCGCCCGGAATTTTCGGTAACCTCGGCCGAGATTCTCAAATCTTGCCCGGAATTTTCGGTAACCTCGGCCAAGATTCTCCAATCTCGCCCGGAATTTTTCGTTTCTCCTCTCCCACAAGTTCTCTAGTCAAAGTACAAGAGACCTTTGCCAGTTTAAAAAAAAAAAAAACCATTGCCAGTCCATCTACTAGTCCATCGCCAAGCACAAGGAAAGGTTCCCTTTTAGTTGTCTTAATTCATTCCCGACTCTAACATCAGTTCCGGCGTGCTAACCCAAGGAGATATTAAGAAGGTTCGAACTCGTGGTTCTAAGGTGTTGATCTTTACAAACCGAACCTCAAGCGTGGCAATACCAACGAGAGAGTGAGAGATACACTAGTGAGAATTACTATTTTCGCTAGCATAATCCTTTCATTGTTTCGTTTGTTTTGAGCATGTCTAGGTCCCGAAGTCCTAGCAAGGCAAGCAGTGAGATCGTCACGCCCGAGATGTTTGATCTACTGAAGAAACTCTCCGATTCCGTAGCAAGTATCAACAGACGAATGGAGACTATGGAAGCACGAACCCCTCCTCCCCGAACGCCACCTGTGAGAACCACCTACGAGTTTGGAGGGCCCTCTCACGTGACTAGAGAGACGGGTCATCAAGGTCAAGGTAATAGACTCTCCGACGCTTTTCCTAATGCATCTAACGTTCCACCTTTTGTTGAAGATTTTCAGCATCGTCATGAGGCCACTTTTGAAGATGACACATGGGAGGACTATCCCCGGAAATACCAACCGCCTAGGCAAGGGAGAGAACGGGAGAACGCCCGACCTTATCAAGAACAGGATGGTCTTGGTAAGGTTAAGATCAAGATCCCTGCCTTTGAAGGAAAGTGTGATCCCCCTACATGGAATGGGAGACTAAGGTTGAGCAAATATGGTTATGTCACAACTTTAGTGACCAGAAGAAGGCTCAACTAGCCGCCTAGAATTCCAAGGATATGCCTTAGTATGGTGGGATCATGTGGTTAAAGAGAGAGTCCGGACGCTAGATCGATCGCCCAATCACCACATGGAAGCATATGAAAGCACTAATGAGATCAAGGTTTATCCCCCCACACTACACCCGGGAGCTACGGCAATGCTTAGAGAATTTGAGGCAAGGATCTCTTAGTGCTGAGGAAGTCTATACCAACATGCAAGTAGCTATGGTGAAGGCCAACGTCCTAAAAGATGAAGAAAACACTATGGTTAGGTATCTTCAAATTCTTAACTCTAATTTGGCTAATGAAGTTGATATGTATCCCTACAGTACCATGGAGAAATTGCTACACTTAGCAATTAAGGTGGAAAGAAAGACTAAGCTCAGGAACCGAGAGCACAAACCGGTCTATGGCACGTCCAACATTTGGAAATCACAAGGGAGCCGGCTGATAACATGAATTATCGACCTAGTTTAGTAGAGCATATAGTTAGTTTTTCCTTTCCCGCATGCATGTTTTAGCCTTAAGTTGTGTTCTTTATACTTGTTTAATGCAACTTTGCAAGTATAGATGTCTACACACACTTTTGGTGTCTTTGTAGGTATTTTGGCGTGTTTTGAAGCTAAAACGATACATTTGAGGATCAGGCCTCGGGATGGACGCTTAGGGGCGATCACGCAGGCACGGGAAAGGAGGAAAAGACGAGCCAAGACGAAACGCACGAGATTGGAGCAATCTCGGTCAAGATCTACATGATCTCGCCCGAGATCCGAGAAATCTCGGCCGAGATCCGAGACAGCTCGACCGAGATCCCATATCAGAAGTTTCTGTCGAAGAATCTCGGTCCCCATCTCGGTCCCGATCTCGGCCGAGATTTGTTCCATCTCGGCCGAGATTTTTCACATTTGACCGAGATTTCGTCAACGCTGGATCACGAAGCAAATCTCGGCCCCGACTTTCAAAAATCTCGGTCACCGACCGAGATTTCCGACCGAGATTCCTGTTCGCCGATTTATGTCGTTAATTTTCGGATTTGTTTTAGGGTAGCCCGTTGCGGGATATAAAAGGAAAGCCCTAAATGATTTCCGGGGGTTCCCGTTTCATTCAAAATTTCGAGCTCCTTTGGGGAGAGCTTTTTCCCCTTTTCTTCTCCCTTTACCCCACACCATTGTTGGCCATTGTTGAACTTGTTGGAGCTTGGAAAAACTTCGCGAATATTAGGGAATTTGACGTTTTGCTAATCCTCTATCAATAAAGCTTAGTTTCTTCTTTAATCTCTGTTTTAGGTTCTTGTTTGTGCATTCTCTCTTGAATTGATTGAATTGATTGGATTGATAATTGCTTCCTCCATTGAATTGCTTGGATTAATGATTGCTTCTTCCATTGAATTGAGTGGATTGATGATTGCGTTTGAAATGTCGATTGTTGGCTAAAACTCTTGTGGATCCATGGTGAATTGGGATTCGTTATTACCCGGACTATGATGGAATTGTGCTTATTGCTTGGTTTGAGTAGCTTCGAAATCCTATGGTTGGCTTGTTCTTAAACCTAGTTAGAATTCATCTAGCTAGTAACCTAAACCGGAATTGAGACCTACCCGGTAATGTTCCGCTTAGATACTTGAGTGTTCGACCATAGGTAATAGAGGTGAAAACCTCTATTGGGTTGAGTGTGCCTAGATTATGTCCTAAGTAGGGTAGTACCTGAGACTTACCCGGTAATGGTTTACCTTTCCCTTAGTTCGGAATTTGGTTTGTTTAGAATTTCCTACCTCTCTACATTGAGACTTACCCGGTAATAGGTGAAAACTTCTTTGGAGAACCAAAGCCAGTAAAGATGACTCTTTGCATGGCAGACAGAACCACCACACGTCCTGTGGGAATCATTGAGGATGTTCCAATCCAATTAGAGAAGTTCTTTATCCCTATTGACTTTGTTGTTTTGGATATTCCTGCTGACTGTCCCGTTCCTGTCATTTTAGGGAGACTTTTTCTTGCTACCTCTGGATGTTTAGTTGATTGTAGGGATGTTACCCTTACATTTAGAATTGATGAGGAAGTTGTGGAATTTAAACTCCCTCCTTTGATTAAGGGACCCTTGTTTGAAGAGGATATGTACAACATCCTAGAGGATGATGAAGATGATTGTAAGATTATAAATTCAATTCTATGTTCTGACCTTCTTGAGCAGGTTTTGACCATGAGCATCATGACAACAGAGCCAAAAGATGAACTGTTTGAAGCAGTCCGATCTTTGAGCCTTCTCCCCATCAACGAGGAATCAAGATTCGAAGAACTGACAGAAGCAGATGGCATCTCGGCCGAGATCCAAGAAATCTCGGCCGAGATTTGGCAACAGAAAGTTTCAGTTTCAGAAGATCAAGGCATCTCGGCCGAGACCAAAAAATCTCGGCCTAGATTTACCCTATCTCGGCCGAGATTTACCCTATCTCGGCCGAGATTCAACTCAGCTCGGGCCGAGATCCTTCATCTCCACCGGGAAGAGTTGGCCGAGATTTCTGAAGAAGAACCGGAGCCTCCTAAGGTCGAGATGAAGCCTCTTCCGACACACCTAAGGTACGCCTTTCTTGGTTCTAACTCATCTTATCCCGTCATTGTTAGTGCTAGCTTGAATGAATTTGAACTCGAGAAGTTATTGAAAGAGCTTAGGATGCATAGAAAAGCTTTGGGCTACACTATATATGCCCTCATAGGGATTAATCCTTCTATGTGCGTGCATAGGATCTTGTTAGATGATGGACATAGGCCTTCTAGAGAACCTCAAAGGAGATTGAATCCTAAAATGAAAGAGGTAGTTAAGAAGGAGATCCTTAAGTTGCTTGATGCGGGAATTATATTCCCCATCTCGGATAGTAAGTGGGTTAGTCCGGTACATGTTGTACCTAAGAAAGGTGGGATGACTGTCATAACTAAGGAAAAGAATGAGTTGATCCCGACTAGGACTGTGACAAGATGGAGGATGTGCATTGATTATAGGAAGTTGAATCATGCTAAGGAAGATCACTTTCCTTTACCCTTCATTGACCAAATGTTAGAAAGGCTAGCCCAACACTCTTACTTTTGCTACCTAGATGGGTACAGTGGTTTTTTCCAGATCCCCATCCATCCGGATGACCAAGAGAAAACCACTTTTACTTGTCCTTGGGGTACCTTTGCTTATTGGAGAATGTCTTTCGGTTTATGTAATGCTCCTGCTACTTTCCAAAGATGCATGATGTCTATTTTTTCTGAATATATTGAAAACATCATGGAAGTCTTTATGGATGATTTTTCTGTTTATGGATCCTCTTTTGATGAATGTTTGGCTAACCTGTCTTTAGTCTTACAAAGATGTGAGGATTGTAATCTTGTTCTCAATTGGGAGAAATGTCATTTCATGGTTAGGGAAGGTATTGTGTTAGGTCACTTGATATCTAACCGTGGAATTGAGACTATTGAGAAGCTACCTCCACCATCATCAGTCAAAGGGGTAAGAAGTTTTCTAGGACATGCCAGTTTTTACCGGAGATTTATAAAAGATTTCTCTAAAATTGCTAAACCTTTGACTAACCTACTAATCAAGGATGTTCAGTTTGTTTTCTCGAAGGAATGCCTTGATGCTTTTTACAGGTTGAAGGAAGCTCTCATCACTGCTCCAATCATGCAACCTCCCGATTGGTCTCTTCCGTTTGAGGTGATGTGTGATGCAAGCAACTTCGCAGTAGGAGCGGTGCTAGGACATAAGAAGGAAGGACTTACTCATGATATTTACTATGCTAGCAAGACGCTTGATGGAGCTCAGCTGAATTATGCAACTACTGAAAAGGAGCTCCTAGCCGTCGTCTACGCATTTGAGAAGTTCCGTTCCTATCTTGTAGGAGCTAAGGTGATTGTGTACACGGATCATGCTGCGATTCGGTACCTTCTCACCAAGAAGGATGCAAAGCCACGTCTTATCCGGTGGATTCTTCTCCTTCAAGAATTTGATCTAGAGATTAGAGATAAGAAGGGGTCCGAAAACTCTGTAGCTGATCATCTTAGCAGATTACCTCCAAAACTTATGGAAGGGGATGACATCCCTATTGATGATGCATTTCCGGATGAGCATCTCCACATGATGGAGAAATATATCCTCCAAATTTCAGGTGAAAAGGAACCTTGGTTTGCTGACATTGTTAATTAATTTAGTTTGTGGTGAAATTCCTCCAGGTTTATCTCATTCCCAACGGAAGAAATTCTACAAGGATGTGAGACATTACTATTGGAATGAACCACTACTATTCAAGAGAGGACCCGAGGGAATCCTTAGGAGATGCATCCCAGACGACGAGATTGAGAGTGTCATCCGACATTGTCATTCATTGCCCTGTGGAGGACATGCTAGTGCTCACAAGACTAGTGCCAAGGTATTGCAATCTGGATTCTTTTGGCCTAATCTTTTCAGAGATGTGTAGATATTCGTCACTGTTTGTGATTCATGCCAAAGGACGGATAACATATCTAGGAGGAATGAGATGCCTTTGAACAACATCCAAGAAGTTGAGATTTTTGATGTATGGGGTGTTGACTTCATGGGACCTTTCACATCCTCATGCGGGAACCTTTACATTCTTTTAGCGGTTGATTATGTATCTAGATGGGTTGAAGCTATAGCCTCACCCACAAATGACGCTAAAGTTGTGATTAAAATTTTCAACCGAACTATCTTCCCTAGATTTGGCACACCACGTCTCATTATTAGTGATGGAGGGAAGCATTTCACATCTAGAAACTTTGAGTCACTTTTGTCCAAGTATGGGGTAACTCACAAGGTTGCAACCCCATATCATCCCCAAACTAGTGGCCAAGTGGAAATCTCGAATAGAGAAATCAAGGGGATCCTAGAGAAGACAGTGTCTTGCTCAAGGAAAGATTTGGCAATGAAGCTTGATGATGCACTATGGGCTTATAGGACAACATACAAGACTCCCATAGGTACTACTCCTTATCAACTTGTTTATGGGAAATCATGTCATTTGCCTGTAGAGTTGGAGCATAAAGCATATTGGGCCGTAAAATGGCTAAACTTTGATATAAAAGAAGCTGGAAAAAAGAGTTTGTTGGACATCAACGAGGTGGAGGAGATCCGGATGAATGCATATGATAATGCACGGATCTACAAGGAAAGAACAAAGAAGTGGCATGACAAGCACATATTGCCAAAGAACTTCAAAGAAGGTGATCTTGTTCTTCTCTTTAATTCTAGGCTCCGACTTTTTCCAGGAAAGTTAAGGTCACGATGGACGGGACCTTATGTTGTGAAGAAGATTTTCCCCCATGGAGCTGTCGAAGTATGGGGTGAAAACTCCGGTATTTTTAAAGTGAATGGGCATAGGTTGAAGAGGTATACACCGGAACTTCCGGTGGAAAAACTTTCACCTATCCATCTCACTTCATGCTTTAAAGGAGTTAGGTCCGGCTAGAGACCTTAAACCAAGCGCTTCTCGGGAGGCAACCCGAGGTAAGAGTCTTTTCGTCTTTTTATTTTTATTTTTGCTTTTTGCTTTTGCGTTTTTGCGCGTTCTTGTTGGGTCTTTGCGGGACCTAGGTGTCGTGGTAAAAAAGATACGGGAAGAGCACTCAGAACGAGCTTGAGGCGAGGAAATTGCTATGAAAGACGAGAAACGAAGTAAGTCGAGGAGGAAACACGCCGGATGCCCTCTTCATTCTTACATTGTGAGTATTGTTTTTACTTCATATTTATTATTCACATTAGGGACAATGTGAGATTTAAGTATGGGGTAGGATGCTTGCAATACCTTTTAGCATGTTTCTTTTATTTGTACTGCATTTAATATGAAAATCCAAAAAAATCAGAAAATTTCAAAAATTTTTGTGCTTCTAGGATTGATGTGACCTTAATGAGGAAATTGTGTATGTTTATTTGGCTATCGATGTTTATTTTGAGCTTTAATTGAATTAATGGCAACTATGGGATTTGAATGCCTTGTTTGTAATCTATATGATTTATTTGGATTACCTTGTTTAATCGGATTGATCTTGAAAAGTTGAAGCTATATGATGAGTTCTTTTACATTGCACATAAATGACTTAGGCAATTCGAATTCTTCTTCTTCTCTTCTTTACCATTTTCAGCACCTCAAACATTGAATTTATTTGCCCCTTATGACCCATCCGAGAATTAGGAAAGTGAAGTTTGAAGGTGTATGCTTAATTGTGAAAAGTGAATTATGTGCAATATGTGAAGAAGTTGTTTGATTTGTGATATGTGAATTGAAAGCAAAAGCTTTCTATGGGTTTTGTTGGCTATGAAGATGAGTAACTCGGCACCATTCACATAATCGGGTGTTTGTGTCTTGCCAAAGTCGGATTAGTTTTAAAAACATTACATAGAGTTGATTTGGTAGGTGCACTTTGGTGTAAGGTACGTGAAGGAAACTGAACACCAAGGTTTCGGCTATTGTGCACCTATGCCCTTCACTCAAAAGAAAAAGAAAAAAAAAAAAAAAGAAGGAAAAAATATGCAAGAAAAGAAAGGATGTATGTCGAGAAAGAAGAAAGAAATGAAAAATGTTGTGTTGTCCTCTTTCCCGGATTTTCACCACATTACCTATACACATCCTACCTTTATCACGTTTCTTGGCCTTTATTTGTTAAGTCCTATTGATCTTTGCATACATGTAATTGACTTCATGGCCTAAACTTGGATTTTTCATGAATTTTAAACATTGGTAGTTTAAATGATGATTTTGGATTCCTTGCAAGGTGTGATTATCCTATATCTTGTCTATGTTACTTGACCTTAATCGAAATATGTCTTTAGCCTTGTGACTACACTCTAAAAGTGATCATGAATAGAAGCACTACCAAAAAGAGTTTTTGTTTTTGTTTAGCTTAGATGATTCATGCTATCTTGCCTTGAATTTATTATTTGCTTGGGGACAAGCAAAGATAAGTATGGAGTATTTTGATAACATGAATTATCAACCTAGTTTAGTAGAGCATATAGTTAGTTTTTCCTTTCCCGCATGCATGTTTTAGCCTTAAGTTGTGTTCTTTATACTTGTTTAATGCAACTTTGCGAGTATAGATGTCTACACACACTTTTGGTGTCTTTGAGGTATTTTGGCGTGTTTCGGAGCTAAAACGATGCATTTGAGGATCAGGCCTCGGGATGGACGCTAAGGGGCGATCACGCAGGCACGGGAAAGGAGGAAAAGACGAGCCAAGACGAAACGCACGAGATTGGAGCAATCTCGGTCGAGATCTACATGATCTCGGCCGAGATCCGAGAAATCTCAGCCGATATCCGAGAAATCTCAGCCGAGATCCGAGAAATCTCGGCCGAGATCCGAGCCAGCTCGACCGAGATCCATATCAGAAGTTTCTGTCGAAGAATCTCGGTCCCCATCTCGGTCCCGATCTCGGCAGAGATTTGTTCCATCTCGGCCGAGATTTTTCACATTTGACCGAGATTTCTAACCGAGATTTCGTCAACGCTGGATCACGAAGCAAATCTCGGCCCCTACTTTCAAAAATCTCGGTCACCGACCGAGATTTCCGACCGAGATTCCTGTTCGCCGATTTATTTCGTTAATTTTCGGATTTGTTTTAGGGCAGCCCATTGCGGGATATAAAAAGAAAGCCCTAAATGATTTCCGGGGGTTCCCGTTTCATTCAAAATTTCGAGCTCCTTTGGAGAGAGCTTTTTCCCCTTTTCTTCTCCCTTTACCCCACACCATTGTTTGACGTTTTGCTAATCCTCTATCAATAAAGCTGAGTTTCTTCTTTAATCTTTGTTTTAGATTCTTGTTTGTGCTTTCTCTCTTGAATTGATTGGATTGATAATTGCTTCCTCCATTGAATTGCTTGGATTAATGATTGCTTATTCCATTGAATTGAGTGGATTGATGATTGCGTTTGAAATGTCGATTGTTGGCTAAAACTCTTGTGGATCCAAGGTGAATTGGGATTCGTTATTACCCAGACTATGATGGAATTGTGCTTATTGCTTGTTTGAGTAGCTTCGAAATCCTATGGTTGGCTTGTTCTTAAACCTAGTTAGAATTCATCTAGCTAGTAACCTAAACCGGAATTGAGACCTACCCGGTAATGTTCCGCTTAGATACTTGAGTGTTCGACCATAGGTAATAGAGGTGAAAACCTCTATTGGGTTGAGTGTGCCTAGATTCTGTCCTAAGTAGGGTAGTACCTGAGACTTACCCGGTAATGGTTTACCTTTCCCTTAGTTCGGAATTTGGTTTGTTTAGAATTTCCTACCTCTCTACCTTGAGACTTACCCGGTAATAGGTAGTTGGTTTGGAACTAGATATTCTTGAGACTTACCCGGTAATAGACTATCAGTTTAGAAACGTTCTTCCCTGAAGTTTGTAACCATAGGTCTTTTGAGAGATTTCCCGAGTCCGAGCGTATAAACGATGACCTTGAATCCTTGGAATCCGCATTTTCTTTATTGATATACTTTCGTTTGTCTGTTTTACTTGGTTTTCGATCAAATCTGTCATTTGATTGCGAACTTTACAGAAAACTCTTCAAAACTCCTTTGATCTTTCTTCCCTTCTTTTCCAACCTCGTTCTTTTATTTTGATTTACGCTATATGTGATCACATCTGCATTCCAAACATTTAGTCCCTGAGTTCGACCTTGGAATACTTACCCTAACTTAATTGACCCATACACTGTGGGTTCGCTACAGATCGGGTGTTTATTTCTTGTTTATAAATTTAAAACATACCGTGTTTTTACTAACCTGTGAGCTTTTATCATTATTGATAAAATTTTATAGGGGCGTGAAAATAGCGAACACCGGCCACCTAGTCAAAGTAGGGAACAAGGGAGCCATAAGGAGGAGAGGAAATCGGCAACCATGGGGCAAGAAGGCCAAAGAAGAGCTACCACACCTTCCACTACACCACGACCCTTGAATGAGCCTTCAAGTGTTCCTCGAGGGAGTACTTCTAACTCTACCTCTAGAACTAGGGATATTGTGTGCTTTAAATGTCAAGGTAGAGGTCACATGAGTAGAGAATGTCCTAATAGACGCACTTTGATCATAAATCATCTAGGGCAATATGAAAGTGAAGATGACTTAGATTTTGATAATGAAAATGCACTAGTTGATGATCATGAGCAAAATGAAAGTGATGATTGCATTGAGTATGAGCATGGTGAATCATTGATAGCTAGGAGAACATTGCATGTCCAACTAGCACCTTGTGAGGATAATCAACGTGAAAACCTTTTTCATACAAGATGTAGCATTAAAGGAAAAGTGTGTAATGTGATTATTGATGGAGGAAGTTGTTGCAACATTGCTAGCACTGAATGGTTAATAAATTGCAACTTTCAACATTTTATCACCCTAGGCCTTATAAGTTACATTGGATGAATGAGTGTGGAGAACTTAAGGTAAATAAGCAAACTAGGGTCAATATTAGGATCATATGAGGATATCATTGTATGTGATGTTGTGCCCATGATGGTTGTCACTTGTTGCTTGGTCGTCCATGGCAATATGATAGGAAAGTTGTGCATGATGGTTTTTCTAACAAATATAGTTTTGAGTATAAAGGTAAAACTTTAACACTTAAGCCTATGACACCCTTACAAATAGCCGAATATTATGAGAACAAGAGGATATATCAAGAAGCCTCCCAAAAATCTAAGAACTCACGGCCTAAGTGTAAGGAGGATAAAACCCATCAAACTCTTTTAGCCCAACAAACAAGTAGCTACCTTGAGTCTAAGAATGAATATGTGAATAACTATGTTTCTATGGATGTCCTAATGATGAGTTTGTGTAAGTCTTTAGTGACAACATCCAAGGCAACCAAATCTCATCTCCCTAGCTCTATCCAAGGACTATTAAACGAGTTTGAGGACGTTTTTCCTGAGGAGATTCCGGCTGGCTTGCCACCCATTAGGGGCATTGAACATCAAATAGACTTAATTCCCGGAGCTACTCTTCCCAATAGACCGGCCTATAGAATGAACCCTAAGGAAGCCCAAGAGATCCAAAATCAGGTTCAAGAATTGCTGGATAAGGGGTATGTTAGAGAAAGCTTAAGTCCTTGTGCCGTCCCAGTCCTCCTAGTACCCAAGAAAGATAACACTTGGAGAATGTGCATTGATTGTAGAGCAATCAATAACATTACTATCAAGTATAGGCACCCCATCCCATGTCTAGATGATATGCTTGATGAGCTACATGGAGCCACAATCTCTACTAAGATTGACCTCAGCAGTGACTACCATCAAATTAGAATGAGGGAAGAGGATGAATGGAAAACGGCTTTTAAAACCAAGTTTGGCCTCTATGAGTGTTTAGTGATGCCTTTTGGACTAACTAATGCTCCTAGTACTTTCATGAGATTGATGAATCATATTTTGAGACCTTACAATGGTTTGTTTGTTGTGGTATATTTTGATGACATTCTTATCTATAGTAAGTCGTTAAAAGAACATGTAGATCATTTGATGGATGTGCTAGCTACATTGCGTATAGAATACTTGTTTGCTAACATGAAAAAGTGTGATTTCTATACTAACAGAGTCATTTTCCTTGAATTTGTAGTAAGTGCCGATGGATTGCAAGTGGATGAGGAAAAGATCAAAGCAATCAATGAATGGCCTACCCCTCAATCGGTTGGTGATGTAAGGAGCTTCCATGGCTTAGCTATCTTCTATAGAAGATTTGTGAGGGATTTTAGCACTATTGCAGCACCACTCACGGCCTTGACCACGAAGAAGTTCCTTTTGAGTGGAATGAGCCTCAAGAAAGAGCATTTGAGGAGCTAAAGAAACGTCTCACCCAGGCACCACTACTAGCTCTACCGGATTTCACTAAGCCTTTCGAGGTTGAGTGTGACGCGTCCGTTATAGGCATTGGAGGCGTACTCATGCAAGAAGGTAAGCCTCTAGCTTTCTTTAGTGAGAAATTGAAGGGTGCATGCTTAAATTATTCCACATATGACAAAGAATTGTATGCATTGTTTAGAGTACTCAAAACGTGGCAATACTATCTTTGGCCCTAAGAGTTTGTTTTAAAAACAGATCATGAATCACTTAGACACTTTAGGAGCCAAGATAAGCTAGATAGAAGGCATGGTAGATGGATGGAATTCATTGAAACTTTTCCTTACATTATCAAGTATAAGAAAGGAAAAGATAATGTAATGGCCGACGTCTTATCTAGGAGACACACCTTGATCACCACTTTGGATTCTAGGATGTTAGGTTTCACTTACATTAAGGAATTATATGTGGATGATGCAAATTTTGGAGAGATATTTCATAGATGTACCACACAAGGGCCTTATGATAAGTACTTTTTGTTTGAGGGATTTTTGTTTAAGGTGGATAAAATTTTCATACCTAGATGTTCCCTTAGGTTGTTATTGGTGGAAGAAGCCCATAAGGGAGGCTTAATGGGACATTTTGGGAGGGATAAAACCTATCACATGTTGCAAACCCACTTTTATTGGCCTCACATGCTAAAAGATGTAGAACACATGCTTAAAAAGTTCATTGAATGTCTTAAGGCTAAATCTAGATCACAACCCCACGGTTTGTACACACCTTTACCAACACCTAGTGCCCCTTGGGAAGACATAAGTATGGATTTCATTGTAGGGCTGCCTTGGACTAAGAAAGGAAGAGATTCAATTTTTGTGGTGGTAGATAGATTCTCTAAAATGGCACATTTCATTTCATGTCATAAAACTGATGATGCATACAATGTCGCAAATTTATTTTTCAAGGAGATAGTTAGATTGCATGGAATACCTAAGACCATTGTTAGTGATAGAGATGTTAAGTTCTTGATTTTCTTTTGGAAAACTCATTGGGGAAAGATGGGAACTAGATTACTATTTTCGACCTCTAGCCATCCTCAAACGGATGGACAAACGGAAGTCACCAATAGGACCCTAACTACACTCCTTAGGAAGATTTTGAAAGACAACTTAAGGGAATGGGAAGACGTTTTACCACATGTCGAGTTTGCTTATAATCGAACCATGCATTCTTCCACTTCTTTATCACCTTTTAAATATGTTTATGGTTTTAACTCTTTGACTCCTATGGATCTCTTACCGATTCCTCAAAAGGATCGAGTAGCTTTTGTTGCTTTGGAACATGAATAAATGATTAAAGAACTCCATGAAAAGACCAGGGCTAAGCTTGAAAAGAAAGGAGTTAAAGTTGCATCTAGAAATAAGGAAGAAGGAGAGTGGTCTTCCAACCCGGTGATCTAGGTTGGTTGCATCTAAGGAAGGAGAAGTTTCCGGAGAAACGCCAATCAAAGCTAGCTTCACGAGGTGATGGACCATTCAAAGTTTTACACCGGATTAATGACAATGCTTATGTTTTGGATCTACCGGAAGATTATGGCGTAAGTACCACTTTCAACGTGGGAGACTTAAGCCCTTATGAGAAGGAAGCAAACACGAAGATAATTCGGGGTCGAATTCTTCCCAAGAAAGGGTGGATGATGGAGGGCCATTACATGAGCCATCATTTGACTCACCTCCTTCCCAAAGGAACCAAGGACCTATCACAAGATCACGAGCCAAGGAGGTTCAAGAGACTACGTCAAGGGAGTTATTGTTAATGCATGGTAGCTTACAAGCATTATTTAATGTTAATAGGTCATTTATTACCCTCTTAACTATTTCAGGAACCCATGATCAAGATTACTCAGCCATGCAAACGTTGGATCAACGTAGAAAGAAAGCTGAGCTTGGCAGGCAAGCTAGCATGCTTGGCGGAATTGAAGAAGCTAGCTGGAGCAAGGAGAAGCAGGCGGAACGGGAAGAAGCAAGCGGGAGCAAGGAGAGGCAGACGGAACAAGGCGTGAACCTTAATCCCCGCCCAGGAACCACGGCGCTAGCGGACACAAACTCTAAACCCCGCTTGGCACTCTCGGTCATGGATCGTCGATCTCGGCCGGAGTCTTCGGAAGTCTCGACCGAGACTCTCAAATCTCGGCCGGAATTGTCGGTAGTCTCGGCCGAGATTCTCAAATCTCGCCCAGAATTTTCGGTAGTCTCGGCCGATATTCACAAATCCCGCCCGGAACACTCGGTCAGAAACTTCCCTCTAGTAGTCTCGGCCGAGCGAGGCTCATAAATCCCGGCCGAGACACCCGATCAGAAGTCTTCGTCACCGACCGGCCTCTTCGACATCAATGTCACTCCGACCGGAATGGTTGACCGTCTCGGGATCTTCATTATCTAGCTCGGCCGGGATCCTACACGCCGAATCTTACCGGGCCAAACCATGAGCCCGCCCGGCTGAACCCGTCCAACCCGTCGGCCGTCCGATAGGTTGCTTGGAAGAAAGGATCTATTTTTATGGTGATGTTTTGACTAACAGTTATTTTGTTAAGTTGTTAGTTACATTTGTGGGAGCTCTCTTGTAACTCCTTCCACTAATGTTTTTTATTTTCTTTTTGTTTAGAAAAGGGGTCTATATAATCTCCTTAGTTAGTTTTAGTCAGACACGTTATTTTTGCTTCATTATTGAACTTTGTATTCTCATTCACAAAATCAATCAGAGAAAGAGAGCTTTGGTTGGCATTGTCGTTGTTTTGCTTGGTTGAGTTTGTTTGTGTCAATCAATCTGGATTGGTGCTTCGAGCCTTCACGAGTCCCTCCTTGTGCTAGTTCCGTTGAGAGCTTGTGTAAGGTTATATTGGGGTTGGGTTAAAGGCATTCACGAGCCGGGGTCTTGACTACTTAGCCAAGGTTCTTCATCGTCGGCTTTTGGTTCTACTCAACGTTTTCCATCTCCATCCTATTCTCACGTCTATCCAACATCCATTTCCATTTCCTATCTGATTTGGGATCATTGTACCTAGATCGGCTAATCCACGGTTCTATTCCTGTATCAAATAAACTAGTATAAATCTACCTTTCAAACCTCCAATAATGTAGACATTGCGAACAAAAGAAGAATCCAATCTCACCTTGAAATATCTTCATCCACCAATCTAGAACAATACTTAGGTTGCCCTATTATAAATGAAAAGGTCAACCAAGAAAATTTCAACTTAGTCATCCAAAAATCAAGACAACAGCTTTTGAAGTGGAAAGCCTCATCTCTCTCACAAGAGGGACGGACAACCCTAATTAAAGTGAACCTTAACGCAAAATCAAGCTACATAATACATGCATTTATGCTTCCTGCAAGCATTCATAATGAACTAGATAAAATCAACAGAAGTTTTTTCTAGAACAAAGGACCAAATGACCACCTGTTATTAGTTGGGATAAAATCTACAAACCAAAAGCCTTTGGCGGCACCAGTATAAGAAAGGTTGAGGATATAAATATGGAACTTCAGATGAAACTCCTATGGAAAATTATGGCCGAACTAGAAAACATGTGTCAAAGTTATAGAAGAATAATATCTCCGTGGCCAAAGCTTATGGAACTATGAATGTGGAAAAAATACATCTTGGCAATGGAAGAAGCTAACTAAACTGAAAGAAGAATTTAATAAAGGCCTATGCTAGAGAGTAGGGGATGGAAAAACCCTAAATTTATGGGAAGACCGATGGCTACTGGATGAACCACTACATTCAATAGTGTATGATCAAACCCTTATCAACCCATTGGAAAAGGTAGACACCTTTATCTCGGATAAAAAGTGGAATGGACAACGCCTAGACCAACTTGAAGACATTATTCCGTTAGATATCATTAGTAAAATAAAGAAGTATAACCTCCCAATTAATGAAATAAGAGATAAAGTTTACTGGTCAACAAATGATGATGGATGGTACTCCGCTAAATTTGCTATAAACATGATTCAAAGGCGAAAAGTTGGGGTATCGGAAGACAAAACTTGGATATGGGGCATGAGCATCATGCCGAAAGTTCACTCTGCGGGAAGGATATTGATATAGATAACCTTGACAAACAAAGAATCCCGATAGTTATGCATTGTGTGTACTACAATTACCATACAGAAAGCGCCAAACACCTATTTTTTGAGTGTCAATGCACTCACCGGACCTTGGACAGTACCAAAATATCAACCATCCTAAAGAATATTGATATAGATAATCAATCTATCTATGATACTCTCCTAGTATTGAAGAACAAAATCTCAACCCAAGAACTTAGATAACTGGCTATGATCTGGTGGAACATTTGGTTAGATAGAAATCAAATAATCTTTAACAAACAAAAGACCAATACAAAATCTGAAACAAACCGTTCTAAAACAAATTGAAGAGTGAGAACAAGCAAACACTGGACAATCAAAAAAGAGCAAAATAAATAATAAACATAAAAGGAAGACAAAGAATATCAGTTGGCAAAAACCAAAAGCAAATTTCGTGAAGATTAATTTTGATGCAACATCAAACAACAATAACCAATTTGCTTTTGGTTTCATCATTCGCGATAACCACGTCCTTCATTTGGCTCATGAAAATGGGAAATGTAATGCAGAATCAGTGCTAGAGGCAGAAGCGTTCGCTCTGCGGGAAGGCCTACAAAAGGCCAAACATTTAGAAGTTACGGCCATTGAGATTGAGGGAGACAACCTGATATTGATCAACTCGATTAACCACACTTGGATACCCCCGTGGGAGACAACTATGATCATTTCAAATATCTCCACTAGCATTTCAGGCTTCTCTCAAGCAAGCACCACTCACATCTTTAGGAAAATCAACACGGTAGCGGACAAGATTGCAAAACATGGATTTCTGCCACTGAAGACCAGAAAGATCTCCTAGACAATGTGATAGTATTCATCCGTAAGGATGTTGTAGGCCGATCTGTGTCTAGATGTTGACCCACCTATTTTGCTTACCTTGTATAAACAAAAAAACAAAAAGCATATACAATAGGTGTTATTTTCTTTTTCTTATGAGACATGATCGGGGTCTAGTTGTTATCATCCTCTTTCTCCTTGGTCTTCTTATTCTTATTGTCAACCCAAACTTTTTCGTTTTTTAACGAGAAATTTTGTTTTTCACTCTAGCCATTCTCATGGGACATTGATCAAAGTCATGATCTTTAACAACACATAATCCACAACCTTTAGAGAAATTTTTAAACCATATGAATTAGAGTTTAGTTTTACCATTTTCATGGGGAATAGGAATATCAATATCCGGGAGAAGTTCGATGTCGAAATTGATGTAGATTGAGTGATGAATTTTCCAACCTTGTTATATTCTATGATGGTTCTTATAACTTTTTTGTTAATATATTTCGGTGAGATAGGGGGGATTTTGACCATATATCAACAGTAGATATGTTCTCAGTGAACACGTTGAAATTAGGCTTCCGATGTCGAAGGATCAATATATGAACAAAGATATATTCGAGAAACTAATTTCAAACTGGTGGTTGAGTTTTAGGATGATTTGGATGTCACCTTTTATGCTCCTCCAGTCAGACAAAAGTTTGACGCATATCTTGCTGAATTCCAACTGTGCACCAAAGATCCTCCCCATTAGGGAGTAGTCTCTGATTTTTGAGAAGTCGGATTTCACTTTAGAGAGTTGGCTAACATATTTCACCAGATTAGAGTCATCTTGCATAACTTTCTTCCCTTTCTTCTCCTTTGTGGTGCCTAGATTTGCTGGCTTCATCATTACTGAATTCATCAGAATTCAAAAGCAGCAGCAAACTCAGAGTTCACTCTTGTCAGAATTGCTTATCTCACTCTGTCAACATAAAGAGTTGAACACTGTACGTACATAAACATATATATATATATATTTGTACATTTATTAATCAACATAAGAATACATTGTAAACCACAAACTTCACACTCGTTCTATCATGACCATATTGCAAGGGAGGACATCAAAGCCGCCCCCAAGAACAACGCCAAGTACGACACAATCTGGAGCCTCATATTCGACCTCATCTTCTTGCTCATAAACTCCGCCGCAATCAGATCAACCAACGACATGTATATCAAGATTCCAGCTGAAATCGAGTCGAGGATCCCCTCTACAATCAAAGCCCCCGAGCTATCCGCATTATAAAACGACGACAAACCGATCCCGATAGCAATTCCTCCAGGAGTCGTTATGGCGAAGAAACACGCCATCAACACCGTCTTCACTGCCTTGAACGACGCCTCTGAAATACAGCCTCCGAGCGCAAACCCCTCAAAGAACTGGTGGAACGACAGCGCCGCCACTAACGGTCTTATTGTGCACGGGCTGTGGGATACCCCTATCGATAGTCCTATGATCACTGAATGTGATACGATTCCGAGTTCCAGGACCTGTGGGCCCATATATGAAAACGAGTTGTCATTTTCGTAGGAGAACAAATTGGGGACTGTAAAGCTTGAGTCTTTAGTTAGATGCTTACGCCAACTGATTATTCACGACATTCAACTACGTACACTACCATAAAAGCTGATTTAAAGCAATAAAGATCTTATCTTTTTAAACTATTCTTTTGCCACTTCCACTGGCTATGAATAAGATTGATCATCCAATATTGAGTTTAATGAAACAGGAAGGCTGACCTGAGAAACAACGGCGTTGCGTCCGGTTGCCGCCTCTTCGTCTCCGCCTCCGAAAGTATGCGAATGAGAATGGGCATGTCCATCAGCAACCTCGACGACAACAATAGCATGGTCATGAGCGTGTGAAGCTTCATCCTTGGGTTTGGAAATGCCGGTATTGTTCTTACTCTCATAAAGCTGGGTCCCAATAAAATCCGCCATTAAAGTGATTAAAGCAGAGCACATGGCGATGAAGCCGGAAAAGGGAAAGTCCGACCATGGATATGTAGGCAGGCATGAACTGGTGAGGTTTTCGGATCCGTCTGGTAACATGTGTACAAACCCGGTTGCGAGGATCACCCCTGCTGCAAACGCCTTTGCCGCCACGAACAGGTTGCTGTTGCTCCTCAAGAATCCTCTTTCGCTTTTTCCGATGAGAGGGATGCAGATTCCGGTTACTCCGGCCACTAGGATTGAGCCTATGGCGATGAGCTTCAGCTTTAGAGCTTCTGAGTCATCTCGACACGAGTCTGAGTCGCTGGAGCTGCAGCTTGAGTTCAGCATGGCTAGCGGTGCCTGTACCAAAAGCGTTTCTGCAAATAAAGATACTAAATTCATATTTTGAGTAATGAAATCCATAAATCAACTGCAGATTTAATTCAAAACAAGTCAACTGTACCTGAGATGATGCTGAGCTTATCTTTGATACCGTGGAAGGACATCAGGATCGAAGAGAAATCCTGGAGAATGGATGAAACAATTCAATTGAGAGACGATTAGGAAAACAGAGTATGTGCAGAGAGAGATAGAGAGAGAGAGAGAGAGAGAGAGGAAAACCTGGAAGAGGGACATGGTAGGTGTGGGAGAGTCACCGACTTTATAAGGAAGATAGGAGTGAGCGGCAATGGAGGATAAGGGGAATCCGGCCACTTATTCCCAAATTGGGAAAGAGACGGCGGAAGAAGCTTGGCTTCTGCTGCTTCTCAGATACAGAATAAACCAATTGTAGAGAGAAGTAGAAGACGACCAACAGCCGTACTTATATATTCAAGCGTTACTAATATATGTCCACATGATGACGTCATCGCAAAGAGGAGGGAGGGTATACGCACGATGCAAGCAATATCCCCCACTTTTTCTAATATTTATTGACATGGGACATGAAATACAAATATAATTCTATTGGGACAAGTATATAAATAAGTAATTGCAATAGTGGCAAACCATCAACACTATCGTTAACGACTTTTGGTTCGGTAATATAAATTATTTATAATCGTTGAAAAGTAAATCTAATAGCGTATTTAGGCATTTATTTTATTTAATATTGTATTTTATGTAATGTTAATAAATTTTATTATTGATAATATAGGATGTACAATATATTAGTAGAATAAAAATAATTTATATATTTGTATGATTAGGACAAAAAAAAAAGTAAACGGTAGCATTTATAAAATTAATTTATAAATTTGTAGGAGTCTTATTATACGAATTTATATCAATCTAGGCATGTTTCATACATCTTTTATCTATTTTTAATTCTAAAAGTTAAATTTTAATAAAAATATAATATTAATTTAGTGATTTAAGTAAGAAAAAGCATATGTGACTTGGTCCACTGAGACTCGGTGCTAATCTTGGCCGATACTCTCTGGTTTCATGTTCATATTCACCATTTGCCTTTTCATTTGTTGAAAGACTTTAGATTCGATTGACACACTCAAACAAGTGTCCAAAGGCTTGGGCTTGTGTTTCTATTTTAACATTTGAACATCAAGTCAAAGATTAGTGTCCATTTTTGCGTTGTATTAAATTGTTGTTTTTAATTCTTGTTATTATGGAAAGTTTATGTTATAAATGAGAAACTTGTATTTGTTATTTTGTTTCATAGAAAATTGCTTGGGGATTCTAAGTGCAAAATTTTCGGTCTATTTCTTTTAGGTTTCAAAGGCAAATCCTAAATTATTTTAGGTGTAGACAATAACTAGTACAAACAATTCTTTTTTTCATACCTTTTTTTTTTTCAATTTGGGTACCGTTTTTTCAAGTGAAATTAGGGTTGTTTGGTAAGAAATAGAGGTTATTTTAAAGAAAAATTAAGATGAGAATTAAAAGGATAAATTTTATATGGAAATTATTGGATTTAAATTAATCTAAATTATGTCGTTTGGTTGTTTAATGGAGGGTGAATTAAGTAAGTATGCACCTTTTTTTATTAGTGTGATATGTGTAGGCTAATTTATACCTAAGAACTAACTATGCACTTTCTATTTGTGAAGGAATCCTTTCTTTAAATAGTAATACTCAATTTTTAATACACAACCTTCATCGTGTACCCAACTTAGGTTACCAAAAATTAGTCACCCAATTTTAATACCTAACGTTCTATATCCAACTTCACTTCGGTTACCCAACTTCACTTCGGTTACCCAACTTCGTTGTTACCCGATTTTAATACCCAACGTTCCATATCCAAATTCACTCCGGTCACCCAACTTTGTTGTTACCCAATTTTAATACCCAACGTTCTATATCCAAATTCACTTTGGTTACCCAACTTCGTTGTTACCCGATTTTAATACCCAACGTTCTATATCCAACTTCACTTTGGTTACCCAACTTCGTTGTTACCTGATTTTAATACCCAACCTTACATTTCTAACTTCACTTCGGTTACCTAACTTCGTTGTTACCCGATTTTAGTACCCAACGTTCTATATCCAACTTCACTTCGATTACCCAACTTCTTTCTTACCCGTTTTTAATACCCAACGTGATATGAATCTTAAAGATTTTGACTACGAAGATCCATTCAAACTATAAAGAGCCATTCAAACTTCGAAGAGGTTAGCTTGTACCCTTGGTGGACTATAAAGAGCCATTCGAACTTAGAAGAACTTGCAATCACAACAAAGGATCACTTAATATGAAAAGTAAGAGATTCATCCAAGAATATTGATAACTAAATGATTGATTTATATGTAGTGTTTTAACTAAATAAGCATAAACCAGACCACAAGAACATCATCTGAAACAATCAATGACAAGGAAGATAACAAGTGATATTGCTTGAATTTATAATGTTGTTTTACAATGAGCACAAATACTAAAATAGAGCGACAAAACACGACAAACTTAGTGCTAGTTTTCTTCAAAAAAACTTAAGAAAATACAATTGATTTTGTTGACTATGGACAACAATGAACTGTATAAACATGGCCCACACAATTGCTAACAGTAACACCCAACCCTATCCAACCCACTACCATCCACCTGTCCTTTATATATAGTAGCCATTATATATGCAGCTTGATAGATTTCAGAAATGCAGTCATAATGCAACTGAACTAGAAGCCATTCCTCATTACCTAGCTTGAACCCAACTGCATCCAAGATCCTTTCTATCAGCTACAACCGACATTAAATCCCTCATCCTGCTGACCTCCGGCCACATCTTATTAGCAGCACATATGTTAGATAAAATGGTATATGTAGATGATACATTGGGTTCCAATTTCATGCAACGCTTCTCCACTCGAAGTGCAACATGTGAAATTCATATGAGTTTCACAACAAGTAAGAGGAGACCTTCAAATTTGTGCATCTTGTGAACAATGGAGTGGAGAAGTAAGAAGAGACCTCCAAATTTGTACAAGCATCACCATTGCATTTCACCTTGTTGTCATCCTTGGAATGATTAAAATAAGCATTTGCACCATTGTCATATTCATCTGATTTCTCCCTAACAGAAGATACAATGGTGCTAGAATATGTATGTGCCGATGAGCTTCCCAAAGACTTCTTCTTCATTGATTTAAAAAAATCGTTGCGGCTCTGAGCCTTAGCTGATGTTGGTTTACTATCAACAATGGAGCCAATTTTTTGAGCAAAGGCAGATGTCTTGGCAGAGACCTTAATATCACCACATCTCTTATATGAAACAAGAGTGTTTATTGGAGTAGCAGGAGCTTGCCCATTTACTACCTTGTTAGTGACACTACCTGTTGAACTAGAAGTATATCTTGTTGGTGACACTACCTATTGAACTGCGAGAGATACTACCTTGTAGCTGATGTTGGTTTACTATCAATAGTGGTTGTGCGTTCATGTGGCTTTCCGTGCTCTAGCATGTTCGTTGTTTTAACACCTCTATAAACCTTTATCAATAATGATAAAAGCTCACAGGTTAATAAAAACCACGGTATGCTTTAGATTTATAAAACTTGTAATAAATACTCAATATGCAGCGAACCCACAGTGTATGGGTCAATCACAGTATGGATAAGTACTCCAAGGTCGATCTCAGGGACCAAGTGTCTGAATTGTAAATGTGATCTAAGATAGAGTAAATCAAAGTAAAAGAATGAGGTTGGAAAAGAAGGGAAGAAAGATCAAAAAGGGTTTTTGTGGATTTTGTAGAGTTCGCAATCAAATATCGGATTTGATTGAAAACTAAGTAGAACAAACGAACGAAAGATATATCAATAAAAGAGAACGCGGATTCCAAGGGTTCAAGGTCATTATTTATACGCATGGACTCAGGACATCTCTCAAGGATCTATGGTTAACAAGCTTCAGGGAAGAACGTTTCTAAGCTGACAGTCTATTACCGGGTAAGTCTCAAGACTATCTAGTTCCAAACCAACTACCTATTACCGGGTAAGTCTCAAGGTAGAGTGGTAGGAAATTCTAAACAAACCAGACTACAAACTAAGGGAAAGGTAAACCATCACCGGGTAAGTCTCGGGTATTACCCTACTTAGGAAGGAATCTAAGCACATTCAACCTAATAGAGGTTTTCACCTCTATTACCTATGGTCAGTCTCTAAGATATCTAAGAAGGGGTTTCACCGGGTAAATCTCAACTCCAACTTAGTTTACTAGGTAGAAGGATTCTAACTAGGTTCAAGCCCTAGCTAACCACTAGGATTTCGAAGCTATTCAAACCAAGAATAAAACACTATTCCATCATGTAAGAGCCCTAGTTCTTGGACCGAGTTTGGTCTTTAGATGAGTTTGGTTTTGGCCGAGGTGTGGCCTAGCCGCACCCGCGGGTGGTTGTGTCGCCCCTGCGGGTTCCTGCTCATGCGGCTCAAGGAACCGCCCCTGCGGTTTCCTGCGGCTGCAGCCGTTTTTGTTGACTCCTTGACCCGTGCTTTACCCTCTCTTCTTCTTATTCTTTCCTTGGCTCGTGATCAAGGGTTTTACCTCCATTCTCCAGCCTTCCCTCGTTCTCCTTGCTTCTCCTTCTCTCCTCCTTGATCTTGCTTGAGTTTTCTTAGAGTTTGGAAGAGTTGTGTTGCTTGATGTTGATGTTGATGATGGATGTGTGTATGCTGAGCTTGGAGGCCAGCTACTGAGGTGTGTGATCTCTCCCTGCAGCCTAGGACCACAAGGGTGGTAAGTGATCTTGCTTCTTCTTCTTTCTTTCCTAGATTCCATCTTCCTAGCTTAGGATTAGATGCATGTTTAAGGATATTGATGTTGGTATGTGTATGTATATATATAAGCTTGATTTTGGTGAAGAGAAGACGTGAGTTGATCACGAGAATAGCCGAAGAGGAATCGCGGGATTTGCCTTTGCATCGTCGCCGCCCCGCGGCTGGAAGCTGCCGCCTCCGTGGCAACAACCCCGGTGTCAGCGCCCACGTTCTTACGCGCATGCGCTTTCCTGTGGCCACGGTCACCGCGCCCGCAGCCGAGCACTTCCGCGCCTGTGGTTGCCTGCTTTCTGCCCCTGCGTCCCTTGTGTCACGCAAGTGCGTTTTGTTCCGGTTCTATCTAGAGTAAGGTATATCCTTTGCTTTCCTAGTATGAGGGTTAGTGTCATGCTAGGTATGTGTATGAGGATAGAATGAGGATGATCATGTTATCGTTTATGCCAATTATGACTTTGAGGTTTACGAGTTAGGTTATGATCCTTATGGATCCCTTGGGTCTAGGTGTGACCCCTGTGATGGATATGAGTATGATATATGTTGTTATACCTTGTTTAGGCAGTGTTGATCTCCAGAGCTGGAGCCGTTTGAGTTGAGTTGAGTGGAGACTTCCGAGGTTGAGGTAAGTCCATAGGACTTACTTAGCTACCATCCATATACTGGATGTGTGCATGAGTGGTGTGTGCGTTATTATGTTTGAGTGTATGAGTTGTGATGATTACCTACCTATGGTTTAGTGACTGCCCATTGTAGTGCCGTGACAACTTGTCCTTTCATCCCGCTGGGAGTCTGGAGGTTCTCTATGGGCAGGGCAGTCTAGCTCAGTGGGCCGGCCACCTGCACCACTCCCATAGGGTACACGGGAGGTGGGACCGGATCCCCACTCTAGCGGGCACCATCCCCGAGAGGCGAGAGTTATATTCATCGTGTCACATATATTCATATTGATATATATATATATACGCTTGAGTGACTGGACGTTATTAAGATAATAAACCGGGTAAATGTGTGATAACATGGTGATGTGTTTATTATTCATTGGTGTGTGATTGTGCCTATGCATCTTCTTATATATGCGTATGGTTAGCTAACGGTTTTATACCGTGTTGCAGATCCTTTGCAGGTTAGGAAAGCTGCAGAGTGATCCAGAGGGGTGATCTACTGAGGGCTCCGTACACTGGGTCATCCTCGTGGTATGGGATCTTTTGATCATGTTTATGTTATGTTTTATTTGTACTCAGCAGTACTTTGTATAAACCTTTTGATAGTTTTATAACAGTTTGATGTTTTGTATTTAATCTATTGGTGCCTTGTTGTAAGATTCAGTGAACTTGTTGTCAGGCTAGGGTCAGGATCCATTGTGAGATCCTAGCCCAGTAGCACCTTGACTCCTACGGATTTGGGGTGTTACAAAGTTGGTATCAGAGCCCAGGTTGACAACAATGGCACTAGTAATCTACGATAAAGGTCGAATAGATAAATAAACAGAACCCGAAAGGGGTCTGACTTTTCAAAAGGTTTTGTTTTTGAAATGAGTACAAAATGTTTTGGGATATCGTATACGTGAGCCATCACCCCTATGAAGATCTCGACAGTATATATATATAGATATTCTGTTGTGATTGATTTGATATAAACATACGACATATATATAGCCTTCTGAGTTAGGTTTACGTCCTCTGCAGATGGTTCAGACTAGAACCTTACCTGCAGCTGGACGAGGTAGAGGTAGACCCCCTCTAAGTCGAGGACGGGGTAGGACTTCCGCTGTTGAGCCACGTGCAGCGGAAGAGGTTCACGAGGACGTTGTTGAGAGTGTTGTTCCTGAGACTGGGAACGGCATAGCTGGGAGACAGGTCCACAACGAGTCCAGTCAGATGACTCGGATTATGTCTCCATGGGAGGACCAGAGTTTCGTGACTATATCCGGCGAGTGGAGGAGGCTGCCAGAGCGGGTAGACCTATCCCGGATCTGCCAGTACATGAGGGATCATCTGAAAGATCCCACGGGGTTACTCAGGCGCCAGCTGCACCGGCACCTGTTGCTGAGATTGCTCGAGCTACAGAGGAGCATAGAGGGCCTAGACCAGACACTTGGTTGAAGACATTTCACCAGATGGGTGTACCCCCTTTCTCTGGGAAGGTGGGGCTCGAGGTTGAGCTGTGGATTGGACATGTGGACTCAGCTCTGGAGTCCATTAGATGTCTAGCAGACAGGCATATAGAGTTGGTGCAGACTCTGTTCAGAGAGTTAGCACAACACTGGTGGAGATCTGTACGAGCACAAGTTGACAGTTATGATCAGATGCGAACCATGATCAGAGAGCGTTTCTGCCCTGCCTCACTGAGGAGGGAGAAACTGCGGGATTTTGTGGAGGCTAGGTTCGAGGATGTACCAGTCTCCGAGGCTATCAGGAGGTTCCAGGAGGAGCTGGCATTGTTAGGATCAACTGCACCTTCTGTGGATCAACATGTATATCTATTTTCCCGACGACTGAGGGATGTCACCCGGGCCTATATGGCCGGATTTCATTGTGAGTCCTTGATGGACTACCAGGATAGAGCCGCCGACTATGAGCGAGAGCGGGAGTCAGAAGAGAGCTTCTCAGACCGGCGGGTTTGAGAAGAAACAGCGTACTGGGCAGACCAGTGGGGCTGCTAGTGTAGGACGAGGCCAGAGCCGCCAGGGTCAGCCCTCATCTGCACCGGCTACAGATAGGGTACGACAGCATTTCAACTGTGCTGAGTATGGACATATCAGACCAGAGTGTACGAGGCAGATTGTGACTTGCTTCACTTGTGGTGGACGAGGCCACATAGCTGTTTTCTGTAGACAAGGTGGAGCTGCATCTCAACAGGGTTCTTTCCCTGCCAGTGCAGCGAGAGGTGGGCAGAGGCCACCTCAGCAGCAGATACAAGGACAACAGAGAGTCCCAGATCGTCCTACCACTCAAGGATCTACTCTTGGGTTGGGTAGAGGCAGAGGTCGTGGTGGGAGCACCACTAACACCAGAGGGCCACAGGGCCGAGTTTTTGAGTTGAGGAGTGCAGAGGAGCCAGCTGCACCGACTGTTACAGGTACCATTCTGATCCATGGTTTTACCTGTTAGAGTTTGTTTGATAGTGGAGCTATGTCTTCTTTTATATTTGATGCTTGTATTGAGTGTTTGAGTCTAGATACGACTGAGGGGATACCCTTTCGTATAGGGTTATCCGATGGTAGTAGGGTCAGAGGTACCCGTGAGATTCGTGATTTGTCCCATTTCGGTAGGGACCCGTGTTTTGCTTGTGGACTTCTTTGTCATGCCATTAGTACATGAAGAAGTCATTCTAGGTATGGATTGGTTGGATAGACATTCTACAGTCTTAGATGTAGCTATGAGGACTATTACCCTCTCTACCGAGTTAGGACAGATAGAGGTCTTCCGAGGTTAGGACCTTGGAAAATCTGGCATGGTTATCAGTGCGATACGAGCAGCTAGACTGATTGCACAGGGTTGTGAGGCCTTCTGGTGGTATGCCATGAAGGAGGGGAGAATCCAACATTAGAGGATATCCCAGTGGTCTGTGATTTTGCAGATGTATTTGTTGAGCCTTCCAGTTTGCCGCCTCAGAGGAATGTGGATTTCAGTATTGAGTTAGAGCCTGGTACGAGACCGATCTCGAAGGCCCCATATCGGATGGCGCCTGTCGAGATGCTGGAGCTGAAGAAGCAACTTGAGGAGCCGGCTGAGAAGGGCTTTATTCGCCCTAGCGTATCTCCATGGGGAGCACCTGTCCTCTTCGTACAGAAGAGGGACAGATCGTTGAGATTGTGTATAGATTACAGAGAGCTGAACGAGGTGACCATCAAGA